>JALPQI010003729.1:0-68047 GCA_025490895.1 Thaumatotibia leucotreta | reverse complement strand
ATTTTACACCACACCACACTATTCATTCTTCTGTCAGTGTCAGTCAAGTCTCAGACAGTGTCAATGTCAAAACTGAACTGTCAAAATACTGGACCGTAAATAATGTACAGTCATGTACTTGCGCAGGCTGATAAATTCCAGTCGAATGAGGTTGGTATAATTTTACGAAGGAGCCAGTTTTATAAATATTATTTATTAATAGGGTTAGTATTTCGGTGGCATTTATTGAACAAAGAGCAGTGGAGTCAATGTTATAGATATTTTTTACTTGAATAAATGATTAACTATAAAATAATAACGAAATTGTGTTCAGTTCAAGCGGGATTCATCCATGATTTAAGAAATTAGATTAATTTTATTTTCAAAAAAGCTAGAAACATATTAAACTGTATTAAAAAAAAATTGGTATTTGAGAAAGTCTACTGATTTCATTTTCAAGATTACAGTTTTCCCCGGAGTCTAAATATCATAATTATAATAATCATAAGCAATAATATGAAAATATACTGAATTTAATTTCACAGGTAGTCAAATATGAAAGGTGAAATCATTTTAAAAATTTAATGGGTGAAATCCTGTTTAAGAGTTTTTATGTTATTCCTTTTTGAATAATTAATCATTCAGTCAAAAATAACAACGACTCCACCGTTTTCTGTTCACCAAATGCCACCAAAATTCCTAATTCTATTTATTAATAATAAAGTATGTTTTTCAAACTTAAAACGAAATGATAAAAGGAATGTTACTAATCAATTTTATATGTTCAAGTCTGTCATACTTTAACATTTAAAAACAAAATAAAGGTGCCTTGTACTTGCAGGCTACATGTTGTAGAATTCCTTTAAATCATTGTTCGCTCGTAATTCGCATTCGAATGATTTAAGGTACGTCATGTCATGTACCATGTATACTTTTCTCAAATGCACTTTTGAGAAAAGTATGTACCTGAACCAACGCATATAAAACCTCATAAGTGACTTCTATCAGTGGAAAAGGTAGCAAACTTAAGAGATACAAGTGTGATGTGATTTTGATTGAGCTTTATTCCTATGTAAAATAATAGTGACAGCTGAAAACCACAGTTACCAAAAGTAATGAGAATTTTCGATATTTTTTCTGTCACCGGGCGGCGCTATGTAGGCGTCTCGTCCAAACAGCTTCATTCATACTTTTCATAAGTAGGTACTGGACATGAAATATCGAAATTTTATTTCATTTGGAAGTATATTGATTTTGTAATGGATTACCATTAGTAAACGGTCATTAAACTGAAGACTAAGCTCTAAAACAGACGTGCTAGTCACTGGTACTAAAAAAATACTAGAACTCTGTTCTTTTCATGGGAATTATGGTCTATTTTTTTATTTATTTTATAAAACAATATTTCTGAAGTAATGGTTTTAAGAATAAATAAACTCAAAAACATGTTGAAAATTATTATTCGTATTTATTTTGACAGTTTGTTGGACTATACGCACAGTGCTGCCATCTCACTGCCCCATAGTGCCAGAAAAAGTATCAAAAAAGTCCAAAAACCCTCCTTGCCTTGCGTATTTGGTCGGGCTATTTTATTACCGCACAAGGACGATAATGTAATGAAAAAGCACGCATGTTTAATATCTTAGATTATGTTATGAGTCTAAAAAAGTCCAATACTACCTACGTCACGACTGCTACGAGCAAGTGCGTTGAAAATATTGTTTCAAGACTATTTGATTTGACTGTGTATTATTAGGGCCGTATATTATTGGGCGGTTACAAGTGTTGCCACGTGGTAGAAAGAACCATCTAAAGAAAAAAAACTTTCGAATTGACTAATTTAATGTTTAATTTGGTTTGTAATATAGTTGTTAATATATACAAACCCATGAATAATAATTGAAGTAAATATGTGTCATATGTTTGACAAAACGAATCAAATGATCTCAAAAAGTCTTTATATTTGAAACTATGGTAAGTAATTAAATCTGACTGGCAACATTGATAGTTTGTGGCTTCGTTTTCTAGGGTGAGGTGCGAGTTTATTTCATGGATTATTTTGATATCGTTATCAAACTAAAATGCTGAAAAAATATCGAAATTGAAAAGTGCTCAAATATGTGTCGTGAAAGTGATTTAACATTACATAGTTTGTTTGAAGTGTAGTGATCAACATGTTTCGATGTATACCTTTGTTCAAATGTAATCGCCAAGTGGAATGTGTAGACAAGCGGCACTGCTCGTTGCCAACAGTTCCCGAAGACATTTTGCGGTATTCCAGGAGTTTGGAAGAACTGTTTTTGGATGCGAACCACATAAGGGATTTACCGAAGGTTTGTTTTCTGTAACCTAAAATATAGGCCCGTGGGCGTTCACCTTATCACTGAACTGTAAATAAAATGAAACAGAATGCAACTTTGTGCTGTTTTTTTATAATTTGCCAAGAAATTTTGGCGTTTTCTTAATATAGGGCATGAAAGCTTTTCTCTAAAGCATTCACCGCTTTGACAAAAAAGTTGCGTATCCACCTTGTGGATTATTTTGTATTTACAAATCGGCCACAGCTTTATTCTGCGCAGCAGCTGTTTTGCATAATTTAAACAAATAAAGTTATTATATTGGCTGTTGTAACTAATTTCTAATACTGACCAATGTTTTTTAACTATATTAACTTTCATTTGGTCAAGAATATTGAAACAAGTTTAAGTATTTATGTTTATAATGTGCATTTACTTTAATTTAGAGCTTTGTTTGTTGTTTATCAAACAAATTGATAATATGATCTTTCAGGGATTTCACACCGATTTCCTTACCAGGAGTGTTGTTACCTTTTAAATTCAAATGAATCATGACTTTATTATTTCACATAAATTGCAGCAGGAAAATTAAGTCAATATAATAGTTCAGTGGTATTTCTCAGAAGTGCATGAGGCTTTAATCTAAAATTCGAATAAAGTTACAATTTCACAGTTTTTCTTCTTTATTGAAATCATTTATTTTGATCATAGATTAGTTAATATTATATGAACATTATTATTTATAGTTACTTATTATAAAATTATTTTTACTTTTCTTCTGCTGAGGGTCTCAGGGTGACTAATAGGTAGTTTTTTTATCTCTGTCCCAACTTATTTATTAGCTCTTTCATGATTTCTTCCATTGCCACGTAATTATTCAAAGACGGTAGTGAAATGAGAGTTTTTGAAATATTTGGACACAATTTTGCACCTATAAAGAATGTAAGATTTTGTGATTGTGTGTAGAAATACACCTGGATTACATTCATAGTCAACATTACTGAGATTGGCTACCATTAGGCAGTCATTATTTGTGTATTTATTTTATTTCTCTCTAGTATTTGTTCCTTGGTTGTGGCTGACTATGAATTTAAGTATCTATATGTATCTATCTATTATATATATATAAACGTCCCACTTTGTCCCTTATCACAAGAAACTAATTTACTTGTTTTTTTATACAAAATAGAAATGGGAACATACCCATACTACGTGGCCATTTTATAAGCATTTTTTTGTTAAATAAAAATAAATCCTTTTTTTCTTGCAAGCTTACATGAATTAATTAATACTTAATATTATGAGCCTTGCAATGCAAGAACCCTTATTCCTTCAAACTATTCCATTTATCCCGGTCTTCAGCTATTTGCATAGAGGAAGGACCAGGCAAGCCAAGCTTTTAATCCTGAACAGAAACTAAAAAAAAAGTTTGTCAAAAATGATCATTATCTCACACTGTGTATGTTTTTTTCCAAAATCTTTAAACTCCTATCTTCATTCATTTCAAATCTAGGGAAGGCCTTCTAAGACCGTTTTCGCATAGCTTCTCTGGATCTGGTAGCAGCCCTCACTGGCCCAAAAAGATTTTCCACCCTGTTTTATGATATAAATATCTTATTTCTATATCTGAGATTTATAGAACTAGAGTTCAAACTACTAAAAACAAATCAAATAATTTTAATAAATAATTAGATTAGTAGAATTCTACTGGAAAAACTAATCAAATCAGTTAATTTATTTCTAATAATGCAACCTAAAAATAAATATTTTATTTAACTGATGTGTCCCATGGATGCCTCAATGGTGTTATTAAGTGATGTCCTAGAACTAGTTCTCATATAACGGGCCGTTTCAGTTGTTATTGTCATAATGAGGAAATATAATAATATGTATGTGTCAATCAGTAGCTTGTCTAAAACAGTTGTTGAGCAAACCTTACATTTTAGGTCTCCAGGGGCAACTAGCATTATTCAATATTTTTTCGTATAATATATTAATGAAGTATCTACAAATGGCTAGCATTGTCAAGAGGGCATTGTAAACTCAGATGTTATTAATTATTATAACACTGTAAGAATCAACATCTGAAAGTAATTGAAAATATCTAGGTGCATCTTCTTATGTGACATAATTAAACAAACACTTATTATTTTTTGTTTATTTAATTTAATTTATTTTATACACTAAACCGACATACAAATATATTTTTCTAATGTTTTCATTAGTATGACTCTAAGAACATCTTGTCCTAATTTCCACCGGACATCCCGAAATTACCAAACACTAGTAATCACGTTATACCTGCAGATCAGGATTTATTATGCAGAGAAATTTATATAAAGACTGTGTGAAAATGCCAAGTACAAATGATTTTCATACATACAAAAAAAAAACCGTCTGTGTGAATTAGGTATAAGGTCAGTGCGGCTAAGTCCGGCATATTTTATTTTAAAGGAAAGTCCGTCTTAAGCATCTTATACTGTTCATACAGGGTCGGAAATCACTTGGTAGACGGACTTTCCTGGTAAACGGTCTTACCCGCATTGACCTTATGTTAACTGTGTCATTTTGTTGCAGAATTTCTTCAGACTTCATCGGCTAAGAAGATTAGGACTTAGTGACAATGAAATACATAAACTCCCACCAGATATACAGAACTTTGAGAACTTAGTGGAACTAGATGTCTCCAGAAATGGTGAGTACTAGTAATTAAGTGTATGCTAATAACAGTTGGCCGAAAATGTTGTACATGAATGACTGAATGTCGAACAAAAACAAGGTAGTCTTATCTATCATTATTCAACTTATTATTTTGGAAATAATCGATTACGAGTATTCTGCTTTAAATTATGTAGTTTCTTATAGTACTTACATCTTAGTGTAAGGTAATCAATACATCTGGAATTCTTCCTTCAACAAGTAAAGCTATTCCCACACTATCTACCTATGGCCTAAAATTTCCTTAACTAGAGAAGTTTATATTTACCTCTAACATCGGTTGTATCTCGAAATGCCTAAGTACTGTTACTTACAACGGAAAGTAGGTGATTACTAAAATTTTACAGCCTTATGTAATTATGTAGCATTAAGTAATGTACTCTTTGGTTTCAAATATTACGCCCTTGTGTTTTATGTCAGGCTAGAAAACATATTAAAATAGGGTAATTTACCAACATACCATACATACCTATTTGACCATGATAAATCCATATACAATAACATGCAACTTATTATTTCTTATCTACGTACCTAATACATTATGTAATGTATAGATTATATCTACCTGATAACTATTTACCTGGCTTCGTATTTAATGACTGAATAATCTACATCAACAATTCAACATACCATAATCGCAAAACGCAAGTCAAATTATCAGTAAATTGTGCAACTAGCTAGAAATGACTAAAATGATGTCTATCCGTCATACCATTCATACCTCATTACATTAATGCCAACATTATTATTTAATTAGTAATATATAACTCTAATAGCTTGTTAATGGGCATCGGGGAAAAGGGGCTTTTCACGAGCTGCACCGGACAAAGTTCAGTTTTCCTCGTTTAATAGAAGTCCGTTTTCCCTGGGAAAACCAAAGGTACAGATACGATTGTTCGCCCCATGAAACCCCTGAACAGCAAAATCATTAGGTCTGTTTCCGAGATCTCCGAAATAAATACCTATAGCTAGAAAAATGTTAGATATCCAAGAAATGCTCCTTTAAAAGTGAAAGATTATCATCATTCATCTAAGCTTGAAGTCGATGAATATTGCGTTTTGAACAGTGTTACGTTAAAGTACTGTTGTATTGTACCTGTTGTCAAATATTTAGTTTCGATCATTTAGGTACCTATTTGAATTCACTCGACTCTTGTACTGTCATTTGACGAATTGTAAACCTAACTGCATAGACATAATACCTAATCTTAAATGTTTTTTGTAGGACCACTGCATACGTATCCAATTCCAGACTCTTGATTGTTCATACTATACGAGTATAATCAAAGAGCTACCTGTCTTCGATACTGTATCGTCAAAAATGGATAAAGGTCGTCTACCTACATCCCAGTCGCAACATTTTTCTAAAACTAGGAACGTTTTTGCAAAAACTAAAAAACCGGCTGAACTGATCGAGTATGCTAAAGTTAAAAGCACGAAATTGTCTTTTTAGGAAATTAACCCTTGGTACAGGTAAATTCACTAAAGCTGGCACGAATGGAATGAATGAAATGAATGACATCTATCATTGTGTGTCTGCGGTCATCCTATACCAACATGTATCTACTGTCATTAAGACATCCATACATAGATAGTTTCAGTCGTGAATTTACCTGTATTTCTTAGTCCGTATCCGTCCCAACTCCCACTTAAAAGTTATAAACATCAAGGTCATTAATTAAATAAAACTTATTGACAGCGGCGTCAGCGGCATACGAAAGTTTTAAATAGGGACTTTCGGTTTTTCTATCAATCTCCATGTCACAATAATTCTACTTTCATTTAATGTTTTTTAATGTCTTTTCATTAGAATGTCTGCTGACGATGATCATTTCATGATTCATTCCCATGGATGCAGTACGAATTTATATCTATAAAGATACGCTAACCTATACCGGTCCTAGGTACTGGTATACTAATCTACGTATTAAATTGTTTAGAAACCGACTAATAAAATCCCTGCAATGGCATCTCTCGAAAACCAGTATAGACGAGACAATCAGAAACATAGGCACGCACGTCGCGTGCTTCTAATGCGTCACTGCATATCTCCACGTAACTTACGGCTCAGGTGTTAAAACAATAGTCCTCATTCACTGAATATTGCGCCTCTCCATACGAAATCCTCGGTGATCGCCACGTCACTAATGGCGAGACTGCAAGAAAAAAACATAGGTTCTCGTACCTCTACGTATCGTCATTGTACGATTACATACGATTGTTCTCTGGTTCTCAGGTAAATGATAAATTGCCGCTAATTTGATGACCTACATTTAGTGTTTCGTAGTAGACAGGTATTTTTAAACATAGGTTCCAAGATCTAAATAAAGCAATGAGCCTCAGGGAATACTATGAAACAGGAAAATAAAATTACTTGGCATTATTGCGTTTTCAGTTAAATGGAACTTCTGAGAATATTAAATACGACGAGAAAATATTTTATACTTACATTAGATTGCAAAATTGCGACACCTAATTCATTTAAATTATATTGCACTTATGACCTGTTTCACAATCTCCGGATAAGTATATCCGTCAGATAAAGTTATCAGATCGCTTTTGTTCCCCAGGCATAAAAGAAAAGAACAGGTAACATTTATCCGACAGATATATTTTATTAGGGTATGGTGAAACAGGGTCTTAATTAAATAATAAACGAGCTTTGAAACGATAAACCATGTACAACGTACATGAATAATATCGGATATCTGCTTTTGTTTTTCTTTATTAGTAGGTATGAACTTGCGTGACAGAAGTAATGGACCGACAAAGTATGTGTATTTCAACCGACTTCAAAAAACGATAAAGTTTTCAATCCGACTGTATGTTTTTCTTTATTTTAAAGCAGGTATGGTTCTCAGCCGCTATTAAGTAATTCTTGACACTTTTCAGTTCTAATTGTGTCAAAAATGACAGTGCATTGATCCAATAGTTGCCAGTTTTACATAAATACATAGCGAACTATTATTAAATAAGCACTTTTTCTATGTGGAAATTCAATCAATATTAATAATAAATACAGTTACTGTATTTTTTGGGCTTTAGAATGAGTCAGTACACGCATTTTTGCTTGATAATTTTTCGCATGATTTAAACAGTAGTCAATAGATCATTTTAACAGGTCTTGAATGAGCCACTCACAAATTCCATTCCTGTCATGTTAATAATACGGCAACAAACTGGTCCATTCTACACCTGCCTAGTGCTGACAATTAGCTCACATGAGGTTTCCATCGACCTTGTCCGCTCATAGTCGACTGTACCTACTCAATAATCTCTGCATAGCGTATTCCTGCACTTGATAGGTAAAGGTGCGGTTAAACTAAAAGAGCATTCGCTGTTCTAACCTCCCACTCTACGAAATTCTATCGGTACACAAAACGTGATTGGTTGATTTCGTAGAACGGGCGCTAGAACAGCGAATGCTCTTTTGGTTTAAACGCACCTTTATGTAATATACAGGGTGCTCGCGAGCATTTCAAAACATTTTAACTACGCATTCTAGACATCAAAATAAACAAAAAAATTTTTGTTTATTGTTTTGATGAATTTTATTCTCTTTTTTTTAGACGCTTTGAATACTTTTTAACATTTCCACTTTTGATCATAACAACAATTTGTTAAAATTATTTATTTTAATTTTTTTTTAGGGACAGGTTATTTTGTCAAGTCTATTCTTATTTTTGATTGCCAGGCAAAAGGTGTGGTAATATTAAAATACATTGTGTAGTTCGTCGAAAAAAATATTTCGAAAAAAGGTTGATAATCTCTGGGACCAATCCGAATCCAAGAAATTTTATATAACATTAAAGACTCTAAATATGGTCAGGAATTCAGCATTAAAATCTTTTGTAATGCTCGCGAGCACCCTGTATGTATATATTGGTATTCAAAAAATTCTGGTTTATATTTTTACGTTATTCAGCCAATAGTCAAGGGAAAAAAACGACTAAGGCTTGATTTCACCAAACTTTTATTCGAAGAGTAAAGCTTTTTTTCAGATACTAGTGTCAAATTACTATGGAGTTTTGACAACAGTTTCTGTGAGTAACTTGTGAGTAAGCGTTATTCTTCGAATAAAAGTTTGGTGAAATCCAGCCTTAGTGGAAAACTTAACTAAGCACCCAAAATCTGCAAATTAAAAAGTGTCTGCGTATGTGAGAATCAGATCGATTAAAATTGCCATACAACAGCTACAGGTACGGGTCAGATCAGGTATCGAATGCGGTTATATTACCCGGCACTCTAAAACTTATAATAATGTTGTATGGATAAGGAAGTGGCAACACTGCATTCCTCGCCATTTCACAGTATATTTCGCTGCGCCGGCTCGTTGGTTCGACAGGCGCTTAAAAATATAGTATCTAACAAGTTTAGTGTGGGAGCGTAACATATGTGTATGTATAGTATATGCCTATCGGCGGCACATTGTGCTATGCTGTATAGTCAACGAATTTTCCAAAAAAGTCTTATGATCCCGCGCATAATCTACATCCTGATCCTAGCACAGTTCCGACATCCTGCCTGAGGTCATTGCCTCAAGTATGCATCACATACATATTTACGCTAAACTTTCCTGGTGGCTATTAAGTATAATATATTCTATATGGAATTGTATACCATGTATCTACGTACCTGATGCTTAATAAAGAATTAGATAAATTATTTATCTAATTAGCATCAAAACTGGCAAGCACAACTTCACAGGAAACCTGTGCCATAGTATACGTAGCGTAATATTGGGTATCCTAATTTTAACTTAATTTGCTACTTTTCCCTTCTTAATAACCGAATAATATAAGATTTAGGTACATAAAGAAGCTCTATTTACTACGATATAAAGAACAAGGCGGAACGTTACGGATACCGTTTTAGAACCGTGCTTCGGGCGAGGTCTCGCAAATTATGGTTCTTGGTGTAAAGCTGAATTTGCACTTGCAAGTTATTGCTGCAAGTTTTGAGACGCAACTATAAGTAAGAGTGACTGGCAAATATTTACACATCTTTCATGCATTTTGGCTTTGCTTAAAACTTCCAGCAATGACTTGTGTTAATTGGCTTTCGATAGGAACGCTCAACGCTGCAACTTGCAAAACAAAGTACGATTATTTATTTTAGTCTAGTGTTGAATGTAACTGTTAATCTTTACGGGTCATACAAAGAGATTAGTTCGCGGCTTTCTCTGGACATATAGTCATAAATAGTTAAGAATAGCATAGCATTATTTTCTGTCGATCGTATGATCCGCATAATCCGCGTAAGCCATCAACAATTAACCACAGAAGAGACGATTTTTATTTTCAACCTTTATATTCTCACCCTTGTTACATACCTACAAATGAGGAATGTCTTATCAAAAGAGCTTATTTCCACTCTGTCAACAAGGGTTATTTTTCCTGTTTTCATAAGGCAAATAATCTCTCTTCTTGACAAAGTGAAAATAAGCCCTTTTGAAAAGACACTCCTCAAATACAAATTTACCAAATCGAATTGTACAAGTATCTTTGAATGCAATGTAAAAAAAAAATGAACCCCTACATTTTTATTATTTATTTGTTTTGAATAGAGATATAATACCGACGATAATAGATAAGTAAGTAGATTTCATACAAAACTTAACACCGTTCTTTGCACCGTAATATTCGGTACTTTACCGCTAGATCGACGTTACAGTTTGCATTACGAGAACTCATTATGTTTAACAATATGCCTACATTGTGGACTCTAAGCAATATAAGCGTGAAATATTTTGTAAATACAGTAATCGGTTTATAAGTTTTGTATATGGGATACGCAACAAAGCAATGGCGAACCGGGACTATTTAGTTATGAGCCTGATTATCATACTGCAATCGTAATAATCAAATGTTAGTACTACTACTGAGTGGCTTGAGTAGAGGTTGTATAGTCTAGTTATAAGTGTTAAGCGCGTTTAGTATGTTTATTTTCCTATAATGACCGCAACGGTCTATATAACACAAACATGTTATAAAAAGTTAAGTTTTTCAACTTTTAATGAGACTCATTTTCATAATAAGTGTACTTTTCCTCTGTTTTGCCTATCTTCTCTAAAATATTATGTCATAAAACTCTTAAATAGTATAAATCCATTGAAACTGATCTGCTCATATACCGATGTTATTTAAACTTTATGGGATACAACTATACAAGTGTCCGAATTTTGTTTAGGTATTTTTTATCTACATAATAGCTAAATTATTTTATTTTATTATTAGTAATTGAGGTCTGGATATACGTAGGTACTAGATAAAGTAAATAAACTTAAAAAAGTAAATAACACTTGTCCTTTGATCTTAATAAATTGCATAACGTTACTACATTTAAGTCTCTTACAGAGAGAGTTTAGCTCGCGGCTTAATCATAAAATTCATAAGCAAGTTCAAGTTAACGAGGTAAACATATTAATATGCATGAGCAAGTTTTAATTAACCCAAAATTACCAGTACAGAGGTAACTAACGTTGAGGAGTTAACGCTACCGATCCACATCCACTAACCTAGAGGATGTACCTTTGCATTGTTCACAGTTACTGCCCCGTTCTAAATTTAAAACAATGCCGACGCTTTTCCAACTTTATTATATAGCTGTTAAAATGGCGAATAGGTACTAAACGGCATAACAGCACGGTTTATAGGCCATCCGCGGTTCACGAATATGATACGAGTAAAATATCAAAATAGAAGTATGTATACTGTCTACGAGTAACTGGCGTACTCGCGAGATTTCTTCGTGAGTTGCATGATTCATCATACTGTACGCACACCTACTTACGTCTCATAGTGCCTAACTTCCACGATACAGATTGTATATGAAAAATGTCATACCTGTGTACGGTTAAAATTTTGATAATTTGTGAAATCCCTTATACTTCAATGGTATTTTAATCTCGCTTTAATGATTATTTAATGTCGCTATTTTCATTAGTATTAAGAGCCGTTATTAAAAAGGGCCATTATTAGTTATTTCAAGAGATTGGCGTGTTCGTTCGCATTTTACTCCATCCTGGGTAAACATTTAGAATTCTGGATCTGGATATACATATGTAACGTTTATACGTGCTAGAAATTAAAAATGAAATTTTAGTCATATCCATATTATTGCGTAAAACTCCAATCCTGCCGATCTCTGGTTACTAACAGCCTACCTACAACGCTAGAGTCGGTATAATCAAGTACTTTACAAATGCTTCTCCGTCAGAGACTTCACTTCATTTGCATTCACTATTTCTAATCTAACTTAGTTTTCCGGTCTTCGCTTATCACCATAAGAATGCAGATTATACAGAAAGCTTTGCACGGTACGGAGTTGCAATCGCGGCGCCCGCTGTGATATTAACTGCGCCGTCTAACTTAACGGATTGTTGTGACGATTGTACAGTCACCGACAGATATAGGTATCAGACCAGCCACGGGGCTCAAAAATATCTGGACTTGCACTAACGCCAAGGCCATGACAATAGAGGCCTGCTCAGACATTTGTGAGCCCCCGGGCGCTCCGATATATCTCGTGGCAACTGTAAGCCCTTTGCCGCCTGTGCTATGTGAACTTATGGTTTCGGCCCATTTATAAAATAATTTTACATCTCATAATAGGAATTTCCTGCAATATTATACAAAAACAACAGTGGTAAATGAGAGACGTTGAGAAATTTTAAACTGACTTGAAAAAACATAGGTAAATAAAAAAAAAAAAAAAATGTGTTTGTTATTATTTGCCAGAATTATTCAAAAATTTTTAACCATTCTGTCCCCGCAGAGTCATGGACTTGTTTTGCTTTATTGGCTGTCAATTTTCGACGACAATGGATAATCAAATCAGTGTCCCAAGATATATGTACATTGTACAGTCACGCCTAAAAATATGTACCTATACATTTCAGAACGTATTAGCCATTGCACAAGGATCAAAATCTTTGTTTTTAGACGAATGTAGAAATTAAGTAATATCTGAACCGGTGTACGGTTGTAGTACACAGTCATATTAAGAGCGCGTAAGTTTTTTTCGTTACGTATTTTATTATTGCTGTTGACTGTACTTGCATACATATTATTTCATTTCAGTAGCTCCGCTCACTATGGCCTATGGCGTGCGGTAGTGTATATTCCCTCTACATTCTTACCAAATGGCTCTAAAGTTGATAAGGATAACGTTAAAGAATGATGTCAAGCGATTAACAGGGTTCAGAGATAACGTTTTAACTTGTTGATGTGCGTTTGTTGACATTTAAGTTTAAACGGTAAGCGACAATTCAAACTAAATCGAAACATAGCGTAAAGCTGAATTTATTGTTGTATAAAGGAATAATCGTAAATCAGTGGTTAAGGTTAAGCGTCGTCGCCGTTGGTTTAGCGGTCGTCTGGGTCGGCAGAGTGCTGCTCGGGCTTCGATGGCAGATCACTCGGCTGTTGACCCTGCCGCATTGTCCCCGGTGTGTTTTCATTACTTGCGCCAGCGACGAGACGACTCCCGGATAACCAGCATAACGTGACTATTGGATCTGTGACAGTTATGAGTAATCGTAGAGGGTATTTAAACTGGTTTGACTCCACAATTCTCCCTTGCTAGGGTCATTAGAATGAGACCCCTGTCTCCCACGCCGTTCACTCCGCTCCCGCCACTCGCGATCCGTGTCAGAGCACATCGTATCCCCATTTCACACATTCCTATTGTATTCGCAAAACATTGAAATGCATTAGCAATGCATTCCTTTACCTGACATTTCGTACTTAACTCATTGATGGATACTTTAAATTTACCATCTTTAAGCCTATATCGCGAACGCCTGTAGGCGTAGGTACTGTCGCGTAAAGTGTTAAGCACTGGAAATAACAAATCGAACTTTATCAATCGCACGGGTACAATATTGATACTAAAACCTTCCTCTTGGATCACTCTATCTATGAGATCAAAATCCATTGCTTACTTTTAAAGATATAAGCAAACCTTGACGTCAAAAAATTTTTTTTAGATTCCTCACGTCATTAGCTATCAGAATATACCCCATGTATATTAGCCGATTTTTTGTAGTTTTCGAGTTATGAATTTTTGAAAAAAAAATTTTGAAAAATTCTGGAATGAAGAAATTTATTAATAAAAAAAAACTTTTGCGTTTTTTAACTAGTTTCTTTTTGTAAAAGTATTACTAAAAATAAAGCATTTACTGACAAAAAAACTAGCGTCCTAACTTTGATACAAGTAGGATAAAAAATACCAAATTCAAAATTTTACGTTAAAAACGCATCAAAATAGCATTAATGTACGTAAATAAAAAAAAATTTAAGCTTTTTTAAGTTTATTTGACCGACTACTCCGAAAAATCCTCATCATTAAGTATCACTTTTTTTTTGCTTTTACGAAGGCTCAAGGTTTAGGGCAGTCTTTAGATTACCAAATATCCTTGGGATATGCTTAATTTTTTTTATTTACGTACATTAATGCTATTTTGATGCGTTTTTAACGTAAAATTTTGAATTTGGTATTTTTTATCCTACTTGTATCAATGTGAGGACGCTAGTTTTTTTGTCAGTAAATGCTTTATTTTTAGTAATACTTTTACAAAAAGAAACTAGTTAAAAAACCCAAAAGTTTTTTTTTATTAATAAATTTCTTCATTCCAGAATTTCTCAAAAAAAAAAAAAATTTCAAAAATTCATAACTCGAAAACTACAAAAAATTGGCTAACATACATGGGGTATATTCTGATAGCTCATGACGTGAGGAATCTAAAAAAATTTTTTTGACGTCAAGGTTTGGACCACCCTGTATAATGATAATAATAGTATGTGATGTGATTCGTCTTATTTGGCACTAATCTGTCAGAAGGATTTGTTAGAGCCGCAGTTACACTTCCTTTGGTTAGGTATTTATTATACTATTATGCTTAGAATCGACAGTATAGTGATGTGTCTACTTTTAAAGGGGTTATGTTTAATCTATGCCATATAAAACAAGACATAATTTAACGGTAATGCATAAGGGGGTTAAAAATCTATCTTAGTCTGCGTGAAAAGCCCATAACGATATTATATCACGAAGTTAAAATAACCAGACAGTGAGGTCATGGGGAACCGGTTCGATGCCATAATATCGTTACGCATGATTATGAGGCAAACTTTGTTATTTACCTTAACTTTTTGAGTTGTAATACTAAATTGCTATTGTGCCTCTATTTACAATACAATACAATACAATACAATACAATAATCTTTATTGCACACCTCGTAACATAAAAAAGAAGATAACAAAAAATTCGAATCTTAAAAGTAGAGGTAACACAACAGGCGGTCTTATCGCTAAAGAGCGATCTCTTCCAGACAACCTTTGGGCAATGAAACAATGCAACCAGTAAAAAAACAGTAGGTGATGCAAGACATGAAATAAGGAAAATAAATAAACAAGTTTATTAATTACGACACGTTAATAAATATACACATATAAGTAAATATAATAAACGTACATATATACTTATACAGTGTGTGTCTTTCATAACGACATTGCTTTTAAGGGGTGAAAGTATAAGTATTAATGAACTGAAATTAGCATATTTAGTTAAAGTATAAAAAAAATTTTTTTCATACAAATTAATTCGGCACGCAATGTATCAGTAATAACAATAACTAATAAATTAAACCTAACAATTGACATATGATTTCATTGAAATCTCGCTCTTAGTGACATCATGACAATTACAATCAATTACCTACCTATTTACATCCTACATGTCGGTGACACTTTTCGATGACAAGTCCGTCAAAAATCATAACCCTTGTTCATAAGAAAAGGACTTAACAGCCCAGGGTGCCTAGCCAAGATGCCAATGGCTATCGCTCAGTAGCGTATTTTAGTTTTCCGTCTTTGTCATTCTTTCTTATAAGTGCGACAGAGACGATTAAGCGCTAGGTAATTTTGTGTTAACTAAGAAGGCGGAATCAGATAATCGTTTTGTTTATGTATCGATTGAAAACTTCACATTGATTGAGTTGAAGTGTCAAGATAACATCAAGTTTGTTGATCAACAGACTTTCCTAATAAATTTAATAAAAATGTTTGAACTAGGTAATGTGATTTCTAAGAAGTGATAATGTATGTGCAGTGATTTTTGATATCAGTTCAGTGAATAATACGATTCAAAATGTGCTGGCTAAGACAGTAAGACACAGAAAGAATTGTTGATGTAAATTTGTTATGCTGGTGTAGTCCAAATCTCGCATGTTTTAAATTGTAGTATTTTCTAGTAATGGATAATTCAGTACATAATTTAACGTTGGCAACAGTTCGCAGTTACTTTAATGATTTGATCGTATTGAAATGAAAACGAAACTAGCTTTTCCTCTCAGAAACGTCAAATTAATGTTTGCATTACATTGCTGCTCGGGATTTTTATAAAAATTAATTACTCTTAAATAATAAAGGCAATCGTTATATTATTTTACTAAAATGGTTAACAACACTTTACTTAAAAGCAATGTCGCTATCAAAGACACACTGTATATTATATTTAATTTTTTTTATTTGAATTACATTATTTTAATTCAAATAAAAAAAAAGAATATCTAATTATTCATGTATCTAATTTTACACGTATTTGTGTAAATTGCGCCTCCATAATAATATGTTTTATTTAGGGCCGCTAACGAGGACGACAAAAAGCCAAACTTGTTTCGTTTACAACGTTTTTTATGGGTTTAAGTTTTAACTACCATACACAGTTTTGAACCTACCTGGCCACACGCGCAGTTTACGTGTCATAAATTTCCGCTTAAATGTCTGTTTTAACACTTTACTGATACAACATTAATATTTTACTGAACCTGGGTGGTGTTCCTACCGCTTCCCGTGCAAAGGCGAATCTACCTCTGATGCTAACTATTCATCAATATTATCATTATCAGTCTGTACAAGCTTCCTTTCATTCTCCCATTGTACTTCAGGGTGACAGCAAATTGCTTTGCTGTTATAGTAGTCCTAAACGTTAAACTAATACGAATTCAGATTCCCAGTAGAACTAGATGCTTGTAGCATCTTGTATGCGCATCTAGTTCTTCCAGGTGTCTGAAATTCGTATACCTACAAAATTTAATTTATTGGTACAAGCGCGGGTTTTTCACCTCTGTATTCAGAACTCACCGCTTTATTAGCTAGGGAATCTGAATACGAATTTAGTGATAAATAATTATCATTACAGATCTAAAGTCATATTTCTACGCTTAAAGTCTGTATAGTAAATAACGAGAATACACATCCATTCACTATAAGAGCAGAAAACAAAATCAAAATTACTACTTTCCAATTGTTTATGTATTTGATCGTATTCAAACAATATTATAGACATCAAACAATTTGTTAGACACGAGATGCGCTGCGAGTGCGAGAGAAAATACCTACGTCAAGCTATGGCCTTTTAGTCACAGGTGTCGTGAAGTTGTGACTAATCCACAACCGTGCGAAACTACCACTACTTAAAACTTCGTGATCGAATTACCTACATTACTACATTGTAGTGTTTTCAGCTGTTAAATTAAAATTCCACCCCGTGCTAATCTTTCGTTACAATATAAACAAATGGGAGTGTTTGACTTGGAAACGGTAGTTACGTAAGCACGCAGGTCGGTGTAAGCGCACGTATTGCGAACAATCAATCGTCTCGTTATTTGTTTACGCTGACCGCATAGCACCACGTTCCTATTTTCTTTTTATACCATCGAGTTTAATAATACTAATTTAGTTTAACATAAAACGCATACAAACGTATATAGATGCCTGTAATCTGAGGTTTGACAAGACCAAAACCACTGATGGTATGTTACAAATTAATACAATTAAAATAATTGGAACACAACTGACCCATTGTTTTCACCTAACATGAATATCGTAAAAATATGTGTAAACTTACATAAGTAATAAATATAAAGCGTTTAATAATATAATAATAAGCGTATAATTTTAAGCGTTAGTTATTTTTAATTTCGTGTTTTTTTTTACATATGTTCTGTCTTTGTTTACCAGACATACCGAATCAAAATTATACTAATATAAATAGCTGCATAATGACAAAATAAGATACTCAAGTTTTTTAATGAAGTAATATTGTCATTGACTGATTTAGCGCCACTCTTCATTGAAGAGTCTTCAATAGTGGGTACCTATCTTATAATATAAATATCTGCATAATGATAGAATAAGATACTCAAGTTTTTTTAATGAAGTAATATTGTCATTGACTGATTTAGCGCCACTCTTCAATAGTGGGAACCTGACATCTTATAGATGCAATCTTCTAGGCGCTGTTGCGCGACATACTCTGCAAATAGGATTTTTGCCCGTGGGGCATCTTTTGTATTCAGTTGGTAATTGCGAACGCTTGCCAAAAGTTGTAGAGTTGATTTTCACGGACGAACCAGTATAAGAGCGCTTTCAGATTACTTATGCTAGGGGTCTCCGAAACTTGTTACGTTGGTTCATCAAGCACCCTCTCGCGCGAGCAACGATAATATACGTCAGCTGGGCCGGTCAGCCACGTCCATTAAAGCTCACGTTCGATCTAACAACTCTACTTGCTTTGTGGAAAACTCAATAACCGCCCTAATGGGATTCCATCCAACGTGGTGAGCCGCGCGGAACCTCCAGCTCGCTGTAAATAAACCTAGGTCATAACTTAATTGGTTCGCTTTGTTTATACGTGCAGCCAATACACCTGCCTATAAATAAATCAGTCCTGGTTTTAAGAGAAAATGTAGGTATGTTAATACAATAACAACGCACATCAAACTTACGTAAAAATATTCAGTAGGTTGTAGGGAATCATCGAATTAGTTTGTTTCTTTTGGATATGAATTAATTAATATTTCTAATTTACTCGATAGAACAATTTTATCCACTCGTAATCTGTAATTGGTCTGAAATCTCGCCTTAACCTTTAACTTGGCAAATTACAAGAAACATTCGTTCTAACCTCCTCGCCGTTGAGCAGAGTATAGTATTAACAATTATGTTTAAAAAAAATACAAAAAGCTGTCGAAAAACAGATGTATAGATAACTGCCAAGATGACGGTTAAAATATAACCTTACCTTCCCGAACCCGAGTACGATTACCTACTCTTGTCTGCATGTCCACTGTTAAAATATTTTATATTATTTAAAACAGTTTCAGTAAACTATTCATATAGTTTACTCAAACTGTTTTTGACGACTGTCCGAAAAAGTAGTTTCTCTATTCTATTATTATCTATCTTTGTTAGGGTAATGTTTTTAAAAAGCAAGGGTAACTAACTTTTTTATATAAGTTTTATTTTATCCTGCATAGATAAGGGGCCAATACTATTCACGATTTATTTGTAACATAAATTATGTATTTTCGGTTACAATCTTTGTCGAGCTTAAACTACGTGACACTTTTCAGTTAGGATTTAATTGGTTTTCTTGTGAAATAAACTCGACTGAGAAATCTCTAATTCGCTCTGTAGTTTGCCTATATCTAATAAATAAATCTAACAGCACACTCAAATATTATTGACGATGACTTCACTCGCGATAGAGGATACGAGTTTATGAATGAGTTAGAAACGCGCAACGAGCGGCCTTCTCAGTGGGATACGGCGCGACCTAATTGCGCGTGCCATTAATTTGATTGTCTGGAAATCGGCGTTCGTCTGCAGTCGACCCTGTTGCATCATAGCCTATGTGTATGACATATATCGCAGTACGGCTAACATGAGTTACTCGTGGCAGCAGCCACTAGCAATTTTTTTCTGAATATCCCTAATTAGGTACTATTAATCCCTGGTAGGGACCAGCGAGGTAGAAATAGTACATTACGATACAAGCACAAAATGACTGGCGATAAATTAATACACGATCTAAGGGAGTGCTTTAAACGACACGAGTTACGAATTTTCTTTTCGCACGTGTACGGTACGACGTTTTTCAGTACAGTAGCCGTACCATGAGTTTTAAAGTACCTATCAGTTACGTTAGGTTTTACTTGATATGAAAAGCATTATATTGCGCTCGTACTTATTCACTGAAGCGAGTGCGATGGCCTGCTTTACGAATCGAATAAAACCTGACATACCCGTTACTTGAAAACTCATTGTACGCTACTGATGGCCCTCCGAAGTTTCGATCTAACTAAAATTGACTATTTCTCGCACGAGCGCACAAAAAAACACCATCAGTACTGAAATAGTATATTTTGATACTAGTGCGAAAAGTATGTCAGTAATGTCAGTATTCACAAATTCTGAGAAATCTTGAGAATAATGACATTTCGGCACATGTATTAAACGACGTTTTTTCGACACCATCATTTTTCTGGTTAGAAAATCTTCGCTTGGACTGTACCAGTGTACCTACCTATCTTAGTTTACAAGTCACTCCCCATCTCAACTTTTTGTATTAAATTAGATATTAATTTTAACCTGACAGTTCGGAAGTAGCTACCTGCTACCTGTCTGGTTAAAATACCGAAGCTATATTGAAGCAAATACAAATTAATTATTAATTCAATTTCCATTTTAATTAAAACAAGCAGATCCGTTTCATGCTGCTATAATTAGCATTTTCCTCTTGAGCGATATTAATCACTGTTTTCAAATAATACTATTAAGTTTCAATTTAATGCTGGTCGTCTTCAGTAGTAATGTAAATAAATACCAATATTCACGATAGCTTGTGATCAACAAGAATTATCTATTATTAGAATCAGTCTCGAGTAGTAATATGAATGTTTATTGTTATTGTATTACACTTAATTGCATGAAAAAAATCTACGTCCATTGTAGATTTGAAATTATGTACTTAAATCAGACCTTCACAAAGTGTTGTCTACCAATCACTAAGCCAAAAAGGATGATAACTGTTTTTCATATTTAACAATGTTTAATACTCATGTTTTTCTTAATTACATGTTTGTGAAGTGTGGGAAATGGCTGTGGTTGCAGGAATTCCGAGTGCTAGACTAATTTCCTTGGCCTCCGACCCTCACCGCTAAGCCAGCGGATATTGCTTGCGTCGTATGTTACCTTAACAGCTAGGACGTACTGCACAAGCACAACACGTTTAGTTCGATATGATTTGCTTTCCTTATACTAGATCCCAAGTCTTAAAGGTAGTGTAATTATTTACATGCGACTTTCTGCTATCAATTATCATATACTATACCTATCGATTAAACAGTGTTCTAATCAAGGGTGAACATAAACAATATATCATAATAATGATGTGTAAATATGTTAATTAGTGCAACTTGCATTAACTACACTAGCTACTTCAAAAACAATTTAATGCAACAACGCAACGGTACGTGCCTTGCCTTCATTATACTGATCTGATCGGAAGTCGAGCTTCATAGTTACGGCACCTAAATTGCTGACACAAAACCACTTCCGTAATGTTTGAAAATATAACTGTAACCTTACTAACACAACGTTATGTTAGTCAGCACGACGCCCGCTAAACTGTTACACTTTTGTATTCTTTTAAACAAATTAACTGAATAAACAAACAGCATGCTCGATTCCACCTATGAGTATTTAAAATAAACCGACCAATTGCTTTTAAATTCTTCTTTTGCATCGAGCGGAAGTGCTATTTGCCGCAGGCTTATGCTCTTTGAAAGTTTCAATAGACGCAACCCATCTGATAAACAAAGCGATGCACTTAAGACAGAATCCTTCTGGCTGCATACCGTTCTTAAAATAGCTACACGCTGTTACAAGTTATAGTTACGGCGCTAACACCCTCAAGACATTAACTACGTTCTTTAAAACAGAACTTGAAGATTGATAGCATATTCATTGTGTGACGAATGTAATATTTCGAGACAACCAATAAATAATGGGTACTTAATACAGAAATGCACAAGCAGCAGGCAGCATGTTAGACGCATAAATATGACGAGGCCTGTAACAAACTAATTATTCTACTTGACCCAGGAAACGGCGGAGCATTGAGAGCTCTTTTACATAACCACCGTTTGACCTACTTCCTACTTCACAGTTATTGGAACTTTTAATTCAGCCGGCTTCATTGTATTTACTCATGGATTACGCCCTCCGCTCCGGTCTGCTTGACAAATTATTGATGACGACACGCCCGCTGGAATTCCAGCCTGCGAACCGGAAACCGAGGCGCACTACCGTTAATATCGAGAATTATCAAACTAACCGAGAATTGCATAGTTATACACTAGCTTTTGCTAATCACCAAAGATAATATTTTATACAACTGCAAAAAATGTAGCAGGATAACATTAAATACATAAAAATATGCATCCTGTGCTTGCAAAGCAAGCTGATGGCAGTCCTGGATTCGAAATTGTTTTTAGGTGTAGGTAATACTCTAAAAAATGTCAACCTATATTGGATAAAACCTGGATTAATTTGGACACTAGATAAAGCTATTATTTTTTGATGAAACCAATTTGAACGCAACAATTAGGAAAGACCTTAAAAAATAAATTTCTGTGAAATAACTTACTTGGAAGAACACTAATTTCACCTGACCTTATAAAGACTAGAACCCTGCAGTAGCAGTATAAATGAATACCTACCAAAGGCAATTAACTTGCTTAGCGCAGTGTAAAATAAGACAAACACAACCTGCAGATAAAGCTGCCTTTATCCGTCAACTTCCAACGTTTCCGCCGCCGCTGCATGGTAGTTGTAAATTACGAAACGAAAAATATGGTTGAATTTTATGTTTTTTGCTGTATTGTGATGAAATCAATTAAATAAGTACATTTTTCGATAGTTGACTTTACTGGCTGTTAGTTACTTGTTGTTAAAGTATTAAAAATTGTTTGAATAGTCGCAAATACTCGATACAGAAAAGAAATAGGCAGAAAACTTGAGAAATACCAGAAGTCCTGTCCGCCTGTCAGCGGGCAAGATCGTATGGTATGAATCTTACATGAAGCGTAATTAATGCGTAACCTACAATAATAATGCTCACATAGTGGGTTAATACACTATGGCATCTACAACAACGTTGTCTCCTTCCTTAATACCGTTTGTTTCATAAAAATACCTATAACATAGGACACTTTACTTAAATCCCTTTATTTTTAACCGACTTCAAAAAGGAGGAGGTTTACAATTCGTCGAAATCTTTTTTTTTTTTATGTATGTTCCCCGATTAGAGGTGTGCGCCGGCATAGAAATCAACGGCGGCGGCGCGCCGCAAAATTTTGCCGGCGTCAAGGTCAAATTATTACCCTGTACGTTCATACATATAAGGATGAGAAGGTATTAAAAACCTAGATATTGTTTAGGACAAGTTTATTATTAAAAAAATAAACACCAAACAAAGTTATAGATTGCATTTTATGCGGCAATTGTCATAATTATAGTGTACGAAAATTATTTTACTAACTCGCACAACGGCCCTACCGCGAAAAACGCGGTAGTAGGCCTGGATCGAGTCGTCTACATGTTCCTAATACTATAGATAAGAGATAATACTTCAGATATTGTCAATAGTATGCATTCCTGGGTCGCGTTTTATAAAGTTACAATTTACAATTTCGCTGTTTGCCTCTCTTTCTAGCCAATATGTGCATGCGTTAGAGAGGCAAACAGCGAAATTGTAATTTGTAACTTTATAAAACGCGACCCTGATTGTACATATCGTCGTTGAGATTGCCAATTCCGTTATGTGCACGATTTCAGGAACTGAAAATTCAATCCAAATGACATATGTTTACAGTCTTCTTTTGTCAAATTTGAAATTTACACATAACAGAATTGGCAATCTCAACGACGATATTCCCAATACTATAGGTTCCCAATACTACGAATTCCCAATAGGTACTGCAGATTTCAAATACTACAGATACCCAGCTTTACAACCTCTTTGTAGTACCATCATCGCCCACACTGCTAGTCATACATCGGTGTATAAACACATGAAAAAATATTTTTTTTATATAAAATCTATTTTTGTATAATTATTTTGCTTTGTTTGACGTTATTATTACAAGCCTACAAAAACTGCAAGCCAAATGTTAAATGCGTTTAATATACTCATAAATAAATATTTCGTATTCTGTCCAAAAAGAGGAAACATACCGACATGAGAAATACCTTTCTTAAAATGCTTATGAAAAAAAAAATTGTTACAAATTGGTCTATTTTTGGAGGAGGAAACAGGGAACACAAAACCATGTTTTCGCCAATTTTACGTAGGTATTATGAGATTTTTGAGGCGAAGCTGCAGTTGTCTATTTCTAAGCCGTACAAAGCGACAGCAAATTTTTTCAAATGCCATTTTTTTTAAAAGCTTCCTCCTTTTTCCTCTAAAAATATCTTATTCAACAAGCACAAAAATCATCAGTTGCAAACACTGAAATTAATGGAATCAGTTAATAGACAGTCATTAAACCTCCTATGGTGGCCTAACGTAAATAATGAAAAAACATCCATCATCATCATCAGCCTATCGCAGTCCGCTGCTGGACCTAGGCCTCCCCAATTTCACGCCACCGTTTTCGATCTTTGGCTGCTCGCATCCAGCTCCTGCCAGCCATCCTGCGCAAATCGTCGCTGTACTTTGCCTAAGGGCGTCCTACACTTGCCGAGACGCGATCTGCACTCAAGAACTCGTTTAGCCAGTCGGTTCTACGGATAATATGGCCAGCCCACTGCCACTTCAGCTTGCTAACACGGTGGGCTAAGTCGATCACTTTGGTTCTCTGCCGGATAACCTCATTTCTGATTCGATCCCGCAAAGAGACGCCGAGCATTGCCCTTTCCATAGCTCGTTGAGCAACCTTGAACTTGTGGCCGTACCGTCAGTGTCCACGTTTCGGCTCCGTACGTCATGACGGGTAGGAAGCACTGATTGAAAACTTTTGTCTTCAGACAATGTGGGATCGACGATGTGAAGAATATAATATAATGAAAAAGCACACAACTAGTAATACCTAGGATTATAAGCCTAAAAGTGGTTCAATAAGACCTACGTTACGACTTACAAGCAAATGTGTTGAAAAAAGCATTACAGTTGGGAATCAGTAGACGTGAAATCTAGAGAATATGGAATCTGTAGACATAGGAATCAATCAGTAATATTGAAAATCTGTAGACATGGGAAACCGTAATATTGGAATATTAAAGTATTGGGATTCTGTAGGTTTGTAAATCTGTAGTATTGGGAATGTGTAGACTTGGAATTCTGTAAAAGAAAGAATTCTGCCCAAGTAGTGTATTTTTTTCGTAGGTGCGTATCAATATCTGAAAATCTGCAATCCAGAAATGCTGCGCATACAATCTTTTCGGTCAGAGGGAACCGCTTGTCGATATTGGCAAGGATATTGTTGTTTAATGTCAATATGATCAGCGTGGCGCGTAATTTAAATGATTTTATTCCGTAAATTTTTTGTCGCGGCGTGAATTTTCAAAACCTCGGCGGCGGCGGCGGCGTGGGTCCCGCGGCGCGGCGCCGCCGCGCCGGCGTGGCGCACACCTCTATCCCCGATTACTCGAAGACGCGTGGACCGATTTGAAAAATTCTTTTTTTGTTTGAAAGGGTATACCTTCTAGTTGGTCCCATTGTCACCGAATTCAGATCTGATGATGGGATCTTGGAGAAATCAAGGGATCTCTTCAATTGTTATAGGTACATGTATGGCGCTTTTGGTAATTTTCATTCATTTACAAGAATTTGCATTCAGAAAGTAGGATTTGAGGAAACCAATGATGGAAACAAATCGGGATTATTGGAGAAACAGGATGAAGTCGGTTTTTTAAATTTTTAATTTGGTGATTATGTTTCTACATAAGTGCATTGATTAAACTTGTTAGTCTCTATTGTATTTGTGTAAATCGTTAGCGACAGTGATTAACTGGACAAAGTGTTAATAACACTTCTGTAAAGAAAGAAACGTAACGTATAGACTTTTGCAGTGTATCTTAGACACCACTTAGTTCATTGAACAACTTTGTACTGATCAGTGATCGGTTTCTCTTGCTTCACCATGCATGCGTTATTGACGTGATACGAAGATTCCTCCGTAACGCACGTGACGCCCAATAGTTTTATTTACATCTCGCACAGGGTGCCGTCAATTGAAGCCAATTTATATTTTATGAAGATCGAAATGTGTACCACATTTCTTACTTCGTTCGTAGTCATTTGTTTTCGATTGTGAAATTATTATTGAAATTTTATTTATCGTCGTTGATATTTCCAATGCACACATGTGTAAATTCATAATTTGACAAAAGAAGACTATTAACATATGTAATTTGAATAGATTTTTCAGTTTCTGAAATTGTGCACTTACCAGAATTAGCAATCTCAACGTTATCCCGTTTTGTCGGCTTACATGTCTTTCAACTCGTGTTGGCCATTCCATTACTTAATTAATAAATAGCTGATCTTACAAAATAATTTGCTTTAGTACTAGCACAAGAAAAGCAAACTTTGATGGTATAAAAAACAGACTGTCTGATATTGGCCTGAAGTTTATTTTATGAAGCTCAGAAAGATCAAATATTTTCTTAAGCGAACAAATTATTCTTTGCCTCTTTTAAAAACTAATTAAGTCGGCCAAAACATTTCAGGCAAGTTAAATAATAAGTTTTCGGATTCAGCGTTTAAAAACCTCCCTAGTCAAATAAATTAATTAAAGCCGGTACCTATGTGTTGTCCAATTGTCCATGTGCCGAATACGTCAGCCTTCGATTACCATAATCGTTCAGTCAAAATCATTTCGAATGCTGTGAACGTTTCGTGTTTCCTTTTATAGTTATCATTTTCGGGCCACAGTTTTCAACTTGACTGACGAGTCTGATACAAATTCATATTTATTGTATTACAGTCAGAATAACTCTAAGATAAAAATGTTTAAACGAGACGTAAAATGTATTCCTTACCTGTTGTTCAATTTAGTAAAAACCGTAAGCCACTTTCAACTATTTATCCTAATAGAAATTATGATCCCACTTTGGAAAAGTACGAACTGCTTATAAAACAATTATTTTCTGCGTATGGGTCATTGTCAGGTTTGGCTATCATCTTTTCCGTAGACATACCTAAAGTTAGGAATTCATGTACAAATTTTGGGATAAAACAATTAAGGGCACATTTAGGTTCCCCGGTCTTCAACTGTATCTAATAAAATCGTAAAATTTATTTATAAAGCTCTTAATATTTGACCACCGGAGAACTTGGTTTTGCTCCTGAGAATGACCTTAATATTTATTACTTCATAAAATCCATGCGTCTACTCTGCTCTGAACAATACCTCTATCAAGTAATTCCTATGAATCATCGTGATGTTGTTACGATATGAATATGCCATTATTCCCACAGATATTCCTGACATTCCCGAGGACATCAAAAAGCTGCGGGCGCTGCAGATTGCAGACTTCAGCAGCAACCCGATCCCGCGGCTGCCGGCCGGGTTCAGCCAGCTCCGCGCCCTTACTGTGCTGGGGCTCAACGACATGTCGCTCACCAGTCTACCCACTGACTTTGGCAGGTAAGACGCTTCTATACGCTATTTTTAATTACCTTCCCAAACTGGCACTTTGACACCAAGTCAACAGGACAAAGGATTTAACAGGTAAATGTTTACTGCGTCAAAGGGACAAAAACCGTTGGTATAAAGTTAAGAGGTACTTTTCTAGACTGGCAAAAATTTTCTTCTAGTAGGATCGAAAGAGCTCACGATTCTCAGTAGAAATCATAATATACCCCTGTGTAAAAATGGCCATATCGGAGCGGTGCTTACAAATATCTGAAAAATACACTCTAACGCCTTGACAATAGAAGCCTGGTGAGATGTTTGTGAGCGCCCTGGTCGCTCCGATATATTTGATTGCAAGTGTATACTAGTTAGAACGCGATATCAATGAGACAGACGTTAATAATATGCCTGTCTATCCAAGATGACTTAGATTAGTAGGTAATCGTTAGATAATTTAAGTGAATAGCAATAATAGTAAACAAGAAGCCCACAGAGCGTATTAAAGATAAATAAAAACCACTCGATTTTTTGCCTCAATGCACCGAGACATATCATTCAATATAATGTCAGAAATATCACTTACGATCATGGCATGGTTTCTTTAGTAAATTACATAATGTAAGAACGGTTAGAAAAAGCAAATATTAGCGCATTAGTACTTTAGGATCACTTAGAGACCAAGAGCAAATGATACCGGTGGATTTGTGAAAGTGATTGTCTGTTTGTAAAGTTCTTGCGACAGGATTTATGTGCGAATATCTGGCTCCAATGTAACATACTCGTACACCAGGGGCCTATTTCTCGTACATTACAAGTTCACAAGTCTACAAGTTTACATATAAAACTCAATTGCACAAGTGTGTTTTAATTCTGTTTCTCTAACAAATGATTCTACAAGTGCTACATGGAGGTAGCACTTGTAGTAATCATAGAGTAAAAAAGAGGTTTATTTACTTAGCAAAGTGGAAACGCAATGGCCATTATAAATGTTATGTTAATGTCATTGTCACTCATGTGCATCATAATCTTCATAAGAAGAAAATACGTCCTTTTAAAATTTAAGTGACAATATATGTCATCTACTATTCTTCAATAAAATGGCCGACTTGTGTCTGGCATGTGTCAGGGGAATGTATGTAGTGTATAAAATACAAGTAGTTATGAATAGCGTTTCTTAAAAATATTAATCACGAGTGTAAAATCAACGTCAGTTTCGTCAGTCACTCTTAGAATGTTTACAAGCCCTAGGGTGTCCGTATTTTTATATGATAAGGAGAATTCGTTAATAAATTACGCTAACCTTTAATAATATATTGTTTTGTTTTTGTGAAATAGCTCAAATTGTATTCTTAAATATTTTTTTGAGTTAATAATGACATCGTGATTTACACGAAAGAATGCAAAATCAATACAAGTAGTAATAATGATGTCTAAATGCTACACGTACGTATGTATATTAAAATGGTCGAAATTAGAATTGAAATGCCCGATAATCATAGCAATAAATAGCTTAAATATTAATTTTTATTTTACTAAAGACATCTAGCGACCAATAGAATAATCAAATTGGCGGCGAGTAGGTGAACTAGAATCGTCAAATGCTTCGCATAACGCTTATGTCTATGGTTTTAAAACTGTGTATGCGGTCCTAGTACAACTGGTGATTGACAGTAGCTCGCGGCCTTCATAGGGCTACCCGTCTCTTTTTTATCAATACAATCAATAAGGGACTAGTAGCCCGTGAGAAGAGCGCGTGTTGGTGTTGCGCATAAGATATTATGCTAGCCTGATGCCTACGTTACCTACTCTAAAATATCTATCAGTCTCAATTACTATGTATTTCTATCCTGTATGTATATGCCCCCGCAGCACCACAACGTGATAAAGCTTACAACGAAAAGAGAGGCATAGATTTTGGAACTATGTACTCTTACGGTTTTATAAGCATGCTGTACCTAGATTTGTATTTTTATTGGTTTATGTCAAATATTTAACACTATAAAATAACCCCTTCATTTATCGATGAATAATGGATTTATAATAAATCAAACTTTTCGCATTAAGTGACAATTACACTTCGTCGTTGTTCGTCTAATACATCATGCGTCGTTACTAAGCAACATACTTTGCTTTAGGTGCACGGCTCAGTGTAATTCCCGCATTAAAGTGGTTTGATTTCCATATAAGTACGATTAGCACATGATTGGTGCGACAATATGTCGCTGCGAGATAGACTATCCGTCCCTTTTATTAATAATAGTAAGTAAAAGACGGGAAATCTATCTCGCAGCGACATACTGTCGCTCCGAACATGTGCTAAGCGTAAAGAATTGCTTGTGGTTTAGCAAGCCGTAACGTATTACCACATTATAAAAATATGCGAATATTCTCTAATATATATGGCAATCGAACAACCTTAATGTTTTATAGTTATAGTAAATGAAACAATTAGGACCTTTTTAACAATTTTATTTTATTACAATTACAATAGTATTTTTCATAGTATAAGCTTTGGAGTATCCCATACAAAATATTAAAATATTCTCATAACTCCACCTACTCCAATGAGGTGAATCAGTGGCCCTAGCACATCTTGTGCTTAACAGCAACTTGCACCTACCAGATTCTTTTCGATTGCATAGATTAAAAGGAGATGTGTATCTGTAAGTTGATGTCAAATACAAGATATTCTAGCCCCCCAGTGATCTCCGCCATGAGACACAGTGGCCTTAGCACATCTTGTGTATGAAAGCAACACGCAGCTAGCCATCTCTTTTCGATTATACTGATTAACAAGAGACTGGTAGCCGCGAAAAAGCAGCGTGCTACTGTTAAACACAAGATATGCTAGCCTCCAGACTTATGAATCTATTTAGTCAATCATTTAATTTTCTTAATTTGCATTCATATACCAACTATACATAGTATAGGTAGGTGGGTGAATATCCGAGCGTTTCAACCGCTTAATTTTGGTGGCAACATTCTTGCCGAAGTTTCTATTGGTTACAATGTGCTACTTATCATGTCATTTGAAGGAGGAACGGTACCTTATACTAAATGAAATGACGAAGTATAACATTGAGACGTTTAGAAACTTCGGCAAAAATGATGCCACCAAAATTAGGCGGTTGAAACGCTCAGATATTACCAATTTAATTAACAACTTGACGCTGGTGTATATAGTTCGTATTTAAAAAATCGGTTTGTTCGACTTATCGGGTTTCACTACGCAACCCTCGTAATGGTCAAGGACCCTATTGGATTCCAATAGTGTCTTTGACTATAAGTGATTCCGTACATGTGGAACCGTGTACATTATTATGAATATTCCTTTTTATTTAAAGTAAGAGTTATGCATTGTTTCCCGACATAAACTTTAGAAACGTAGGTATCCTATATATTCTTAGGACTACGTGTGAAGTGTCCATTACTAGTACTTCTCAACTAAAAGTTTCCAACACTTGCACCAGTGACCATTAAGTTATCATTCAATATACGGTTAACTTAGCAGATAATTTTTTCATGCGGATACCTACTATAGCATTAGCGGTTTACTTGTACCTAAGTTATGTTATGATAATCAAAGAATAAAGTAATATTGATAATGAATTATTAAGTACCTACTTAATAATTCATTATCAATATTACTGTTTCCTATATCCTATATACCTATATAGTAGGGTGGACCGATTTTTTTATTTTCGGGTAATCATAAAATAATCTTTACGAATCGATACTATGCGGCTAGAAAAACAAAAAATATTATGACCATTTTTGGATATTTTATCATTATGGACCCCTTATAGAAGCCCGAAGATCGGCCTTATTTTTAAGGTTTTTTTAAGAAAACTCGGATGAGCAAGGATATTTTCTGTTTTAATTTTATGGATAAACAAAATAAGATTGTTTTTCATAAATTTAAGGTTTGTGTGATTTAATTATATGATAATTGTTCGCAGTACCTCCAAAAAATAATTTTCAACTTTGAGGCTCTTGGGGCAGTACTTCCCGAATGATTATCGTAAAAAGATATATTGTTGAAAAAGTTACTTTTTAGACAGGTTATTCCTATAGGGCCGCGTTTCAGAAAATAATGAAAAAAAAATTTTATCCATGAATACATTGAAGTATGAAAAAAATTTTTTTTTTTCGGATTTTTGGAACCGTGGGCCAATAGAATGATAGTCGTAAAAAGTAACATTCTGTAACAATATACCTTTTTCCGATATTCATTTGGTAAGTACTGCCCCAAGAGCCTCAAAGTTGAAAAACAGTTTTCGCCGATACTGGTTATAATTTTCATATAATTAAATTGTGCAAATTCTACATTTATGACAAATAATGTTATATTGTTTCTACATAAAAATAAACCCGAAAATATCCACGAACTACTGACTTTTCTTAAAAAAACCTTAAAAATAGAGTCAATTTTTGGGCCTATAAACGAAGTACAAAATAAAAGTAAATCCAAAAATGATCATAATATTTTTTATTTCTCTAGCCACGAAGTATCGATCTATAAAGATTATTTTATGAATTTCCTAAAATAAAAAAATCGATCCACCCTACTATATAGGATATAGGAAACAGGTACTCCTTGGTGTTTGGCAATCGGTACAATTTATAAATACATACATACAAATATATATACGGCACACGCCTGATAAATATCGATGATCTTTATCAATTGAGCTCAGCAGGCTGGTCCAGATGCTTGAAGATGCTAGCGATGCTCATACCCATTCATTTTTTGATCAGACTCTTGAAATGAAATAGCGTACGAGTACAACTTATTTTGGAAGCGTTTATCCTGTTACTGATTGCTATTTCCCAGATAATCAATGAACATGAATAATAATAAGCAGGCCGTGACTTATATACCGGTATTTGGCGTCGAACCTGATACTTACCTCGGAATCTTCCGTATTCTGCTGCTCTACCTTAATTACTTACATATGTACTTCCTCCAATACTCCTTTTACCTGCGAAGTTATAAGTTTTTAAGCGTGTAAGCGAGTCCTAGTTTTGTATTTCATAAATCCTACTGAATGTTGTTATACTCGTACATGTCATAGATACATTGTTAGCGTGATTGTTTCATCGAACCTTATAAGCTTATAACCCTATTTAGGTACACATTACACACATTGTATAACAAAGCTAATTTACAAAAATATATTGACGTATGAAATTGTTAGTTAAAATAATGATTAGGAACAAGACCGCCCAACGTCTTCCGTTGTTTGCCTCAGTATTTTTATGGGTCGTCTAAAGCCACCAAAGCCACATCCATCCTTCCGAAACCTCTCGAAGAGTGCTTCGAAATCTGGCGACGGCTTACTGCCTGCGTTACATACGTATAACGGAAACAACGCAAAGACTGAAAAGCGATGCCGAGGCTATTAGGATGGAACCTTGCGGGTGTTGGGCGCCGATAATCATATCGATAATACACATATTCCATAATACTCGCCGCAGCATGACGGCGGTAAGAATACATTTCTCACCATCCCAACTCTTCCTGTGCGTATCGTAAACGTCGACTACATTATATAAAGTGTCACGACGACGGATTTATTGATGATGATGTGTCCATCATCATAGTGGGCACACAACTGAGATCGCCGACCCGCTGGCCTAGCATGGCGATTAAGTATGGGCATTTACCTCCTACTACGTCCTGCGTAGGTAAAAGTAATAGAAGTGACTTTTGCCCAGCGATAGGCTGATGTAGTCTGATGATGATGAATACACGTATTCCTCATAGATTGCCACATGATTTAGTCACGTTTTATGTAGCATTTAATACATATAGTCTTGTCCTTAATAATCTTAAAATACACGTACCTAAGCCACAACTTGCTGGGTATGAAAAAAGTGGTGGTAAGAAATGACAACTCTGAATTTTCTTAATTTACGTGTACGGAAAATAGTTGCTTAAGTTTTACCTCTATTAAACAAAAACCATTTCAATATAATATGATAAGACTTGACAGACAAATAATAACATAGACAATCCGATGGAAACTTCAAAGGTCCCTTATTGACGGATTTTATATTTACATAGAATAAATAGTAATGTATTCATATAATTATATGCTCTTACACACTTTAACACTACTAAAAGCAGAGCCGACTTACAACATAATTACGTACCTAAATATTGGCCGGCCAGTCAGAGCCGCCATAGTCGTCTGTTTCTGTCTACGTGTGAAAGAAAGAGATGTTACATAATTGTTGACTTATGCAATATAATATTCAAATGTTTACTATTTCTACTATATACTAATGTACTTAATTGTATAAATAATTACCGTATCGAAATAATCTTCACTTGAACACCAAGAACAACTAAACGTGTCACTAGGTGCTTGCAACGTTAAGAACACCTTTAGGTGCCATGATGTCACCTGTCAAAGCGATTCTCACACTTTTACGTATGGCTTAGGTACATTTGCTCGATTGGGTTCGAACTTTTGGTGTATTTTTTAGCCCTATCTTGTGTAAGATGTAAGGCGTTCAAAGGTAACATGACACCATGAAGCTAACGCTACTCAGGTAATTCAGCTCAAAAGGCACGAACCAAATACGAAGCCGAAGAATCACTAAATTATATTCATAATCTGTAATACCTATTCATTTTATTACATATAACTTAAATATTCAAGAAAACAACAGAAAACGGAATATGTGATTCTCTTAAATATGAAAAAGTAGTAGGTACCTAGTTATAATATATTATACAATAATGTCTGTTTCAATCTTTAACCACAAGAATTAAACCGGCTCCGTTGTAATTATGATCCCAAAAGGCTACAAGATTATACGGAAATGAAATAAGGTTAACATAAATGTATCATATTTTGTGATTGTTCCGTTGTCATCAGCAGTTCCACGTTTGTTATATTATATTACACTATGACAAACAAGTAACCTGATGGTAAACAGCTACTGCAGCTTATAAACGTGGGCACAGTGATGTCACATACGTTTTGCCGACCCTTGTCTCTATGTCGTTAGCAAAAGTCGACAGAAGTCTTGGTGGGCCCCCCATTGAATGCCCGTAGAGTTTTGGTTATGTTACGCAGCAGGAAACCATCACCATTAATAGATAGAGAATGTTAATTTGACTTTAGTTGTCTGTAAGGTATTCATCTCCCACCTCTTTACCCTTCACTTGATAAAAATATAATATTTATATGAATACGCTTGATATGTACATGAACGTACTAAACATCTATGTAAACGTGGATTTCAAGAATGAACGCAATTTCTCAATACTTGAGGAACTTAACTGAATAAAAATCCGTTTAGAAGTTCCCAAAATTCTAGGATTTCCCAACGACCCCGCCATCGGAAATAGTCTCTGACAAAAATCCTGTATTGCTTATTAGTTGCTTAAATTAATGTAAGATCGTCATATAGCGCACCTTCTACGAGTAAATACTTAAATATTGTCAGCTCATGCACCTACGGGCGACTTCCTTTACTGCTGATAGTCTGCTATTGACACTGGAAACTCTACTTGTCAGCATCCATAACCTAGCTAGCATTGACTATGCCTACGAAACTGGAGGTTAAAGATTCGAATCCCGGCGAAGACGAATATTTGTTCCTTGGTCATGGTTGTTTTCTTGTTATTTCAATATAAGTATCTTCCTATTTCAGTACCTATAGTATATACAGTGTAGAAATTAAACTCAGGCCCTGGAGGAAAACTACTTTAAATCCTTAAGCTAGCTAATTTTACTTAAAGGAGACATTCCTTTATTCCGCCGTGTGGTGACGGCAGTAAGAATACATTTGTCACAACCCCAACTCCTCCTGCGGGTGTCGTAAGAGTCGACTAAGGGATTGAAGTGTCACTGACCATTTTACAAGATTGATGATGGGCAGCAGCGTCATTATAGTGGACACATTACTGCGATTGCCAATCCGCTTGCCCAGCGTGGCGATTATGGGCATTTACCTCCTAATGCGTCTATACGCATAGTTAATAGGAGAGGCCTACGTCCAGCAGTCGACTAACATAGGCTGATGATGATGATGATGATGATGTATATTGTACCTATCTATTATAGAAATATGTCGTCTATCCACACCACACACACACACAATATCGTCACGCATTCGCACAATCTAAGCCTTATTTATTACTTTGGGCCTATCGACTTGTAAAATATTGGTGTAAGTAAATAACATAATCCACATCTATGACAGCCGCAAACGAAATGCGTGTACCAAGTTCTGAGAGTCCCCGTGGTCTTCATCTTCAGTTTCTTCGATTTCTGACAGAAACGTTATTTAAATAAATACAAAATTCGCCATGGACAGGACATGCTTAAGAAACTTCAAAAGATCGCTTGATTTCTCCAAAATGCTAATTAGATCCTGACTTGATTGTTTAACCAATTAAAAAGTATTTTAAATAAAAAATATGTACATATATTCAGCACAGTTACTTCGCTATCGGAAAATTGGCTTTTATTGAATTTTCACCCCTTTGTTAATATACCTACAGCTATAGCTACTCTTGAACATTTCCCCCAGTTCTATAAATACATATAATAGTTACCATAACCACTACGTTTTTCAATTACATTTTCCTCTAGCCTGAAAGTGACTTGCCGCCAAAAGCTCGAATAATGAATAACGAATTAATAACTAATTTCCTAGTGGGAGAATCACTTTGACATCATACGTCATGACAAAACAGATTCTGGGTGAAGACACGACAAGACAATACGCCTCGGAGCTCTTCTAGGTGGACTTGACTTCCCTGCAAACACAACAGAAACGAATAGAAGATAAATAAAATTATTTATTTGTACCCGTACACAATATAGAGATCTCTTTTCTCTTACGATTTTCTAAGATAAAACTAAAAATATGCGCGAATCGACAATGGTTTCCCTTGTAATAAAATTAAATGTGAAACGATCGTTTATTTATCAATGGTAAAAGATAGCACTTGTATACTTTTGTTGTAGACATTAATTACATGACGGCTTCCATAATTTAGTCGATAATCAGTAGTCACCCTGCTTGCGAAGCGAGGTTCGAATCCCGGAGGGTGCATCTCTTCGCGTAAGTAGTATTTATTACAAAAATATTGGTTCCTCAGTCATGGTTCTTTTCTACGTATTTAAGTATCTAATACATATATACCAAATATACATATCCTCCTTTAATTAGTACACAAAACCCAAGCCTTAATGGAGCTTACCGTGAAACTCTGTAGATTTGTGTATGAATGCTTTATGACGTTCATTTATATTTTGACTATTTTACGCAGTAGGTATGAAAACTATTTTACACTATACTTCTTAGGTACTCACATTTACCTGTGGTTATACTTTCGTAAGACACCTTAACGAAATATTTAGATTAAAAAAGGCAAGTTGCCTTGATGCATATTTATAGAACACACAGATTGATGCATTATATAGTACATTTTTGTTTACATTACTTACGAGTACATACTATTTAATAGAATCTTATATTCAAAGCTAATCTAAGCACGGACACCGTTTACCAATTTTTCAATACCAAGGATGTATACCTACCACCTTTCCTGGAGGAGCTATTCTTCATCATAATTAAAGTTCTTGACGAAGTATTCCACTGTCCGTTTCATATCTATCTCATCTTGCCTTGAATGTAGTTCACCATTGTTGACTGATTAATTGCATTTGCTCTTCGATGTGCATGTAAAAAGTAAATAATATATTAGTAACTTAAGAATTTTAAGTGACTGGCCAGGTGGCCAGATATAGCACAGAACCGGGATGAATAGAAGAAGAGGGGGGAGGCCTTTGCCCAGCAATGGGACAGAATGGGCTTATAATAATAATAATAATCGGGGGCAGCTTGTGGCGAGCTGACGGTGAGTGGCGACACCGCGGACCCCTATTCCAGAGGGCCCTTTTATATGGCCCTCGCCTCTGTGCTTGCCTTGACCGGCCGGCCAGAGTGGATTCGCAAGAGCGGGACCTATGCTCCAGGTTGGAAGTGTAAAATGTCATAACGCCGGCGGCCCTTGAACGGATTACCGGGATCTGGCTACCGCAGTCTCACCTCTCGACAACCTCAAAGCCGCTCTGAAATGTTGCGCTATTGTCGCACTGTGCGTGCGGCCGTTTGTAGGGCCCACTAAATGAGTTGGCGAGTCACCACCTGCCTTTTTACAATTTTGAGACTGATTGTCACGGCAGGTGTCCGCTAGTCTCCTCCCATAACCCAGTATCCAGTCCATCCATTATACCAACCATAGCCCAAGACCTTAGTTTCCATCGCAGTCACAGTGCTGCACTGCAATAGTCTTTGCACCTGGCGGGGACCATCTCCGGACGTATCATATTGTGCGCTCGGGGATGGTATCCGCCACGTGTATCCCTTGCTTTTAGATTATTTGTCTTAAAAGGCCTCTGCGCTGTTGGCTTCGGCCCCACGTATGCCTCCCAAAGGTCCGAGACCCCATGGTCCCGAGATAAGGTAAAGACGAACAATAATAATAATAATAGCTTAAGACTAGGTTGATTTATACATATATACTAGACTATACTTGACTTGAGTAATATAAAATTATACAAATTGATCGCCATTTTAAATGGTAAATGCCCTTTACTATTGCAATAATTGAAACATAAATACATTGTCATTATGGTCATTGTAGAAGATGCGTGATAAGTAGTATAATAATCACAGCGACATTACTCAAATGACTCATCATAAAAACAATCAAAATCTAGTAACTTTGTTCAAGTAAGTAGGTACCTATGAATATATGTATAGGTTACCTGTAAATTCTTGTATTATTGGAAATGGGGAAGTTTATAAGAGATTTCAAAAGAATTAAGATACTTTCAAATAACGATATTTCGTTCACGAGTCCTTTAAAATTAATTAGAAACCGCTTCGGTATGGACAGACGGACGGACCAGCACATAGGTACTATAACATAATATATGCATAGATATGTATTTTTAGAACTAGGAAAAGGACGGATGTATGACATTGATGGCATAAAATCATACCTATATAGTACCAAACACTGCTTAGCATATTAGGACTACTAAAATTACAGGTTTCGGGTTTACGGCAAATGTGCCTACAACGCTCAAGAAAATGATGATGCATTGACCGTAAATTGGTACTTCTACTTCGTTTTTGGTATAGTAACTTAAATTGAAAATTCATACTATATCATAAATTAAACGGTGTTAGATTTATGTGTAACAATATTCTACTCTGTAATACCTAGTAATATTGCCTGAGAAGCTGGAGGTTTATAGTGTTAAATCAAATAAAGTACCTATACACATACATTGGCCGTCTGGTTATGGCAGTAAGAATACATTTGTCACCACCTTAACTCCTCCTGTGTGTATCGTAAGAGTCGACTAAGGGATTGAAGTGTCACTGACCTTTATTTTATAAAAGATTGATGATGGGCAGCAGCGTCATCATAGTGGACACATTCCTGCGATCGCCAATCCGCTTGCCCAGCGTGTCAATTATGGGCATTTGTCTCCTAGTGCGTTTATACGCATAGTTAATAGGAGAGGCCTATGTCCAGCAGTGGACTATCATAAGCTGATGATGATGATGATGACACATACATACTTATACCTACACAGATACTTGCCATCTACAATAAACTCACTTGAAAAACATTAGACTTCAGTCATTCATAATCTAGTTTATGTTTTAGTAGGTATTAGTTTCGAGTACAAGAACATGGGGATGCATAATGAACCTGACATAAATAAGACATTATTCCGTTACGTTAAGTCGATTTGTGTAAGATGTCCCAACATATTTATTTATTTATTTTACACCTCGGCCTAGGTAGGTTACAAATCACTTATATATTATTGAGATAAGAAAACTTAATAAACTAGTCCTTTCAGAAGTATTTATGTACTAGTATCGAATCGAATTCGCTATGTGGTTGCGGTTGCCATATGATGACGGCAATAAGAATAAATTTGTCACCACCCCAACTCTTTCCGTGGGTGTCGTAAGAGCCGACTAAAGGATTGAAGTGTCACGGACCATTCATTGATAGAAGATTGATGATGGGCAGCAGCGTCATCATAGTGGACACATTAATGCGATCGCCAATCCGCTTTCCCAGCGTAGCGATTATGGGTATTTACCTCCTAATGCGTCAATATGCTAATGGGATGTATTTGTGATAGCCTGACGATGATGATGAGAATCGAAGGAGACCACGATGCCAATAAAACCTTAGAATCTATTCACTGGCATTGGACATTTGTACTTATTTATAAACTACTACTACTTATTTTAAGTATTTTAACAGGATGCGTTATTAGATACTTCTCACCATTGTGGAATGTGAAGTCTGAACTATCTTATGTAGCATAATAATAGCTCACAATCTTATTTCCTATAATTAATTAGATAATTCGATTGATAATTATTCGGGCATGGTGCGATAGAACAATCCTATTCATATAGAAAACCTAAGGCATTTATAAGCATGAACCTAAATAGCATACCATACATACACAGGTACTAAATGAGGGATCACATACCTTCCTTTTTTCTTAAGGCTATCAAAAAAATCTGATCAAAGCTTTTCATAGCTGGAAAGACAAACTGGCAGACAACATTAGGTCCTAAGTACAACTGTGTGTATTATTTTACATATGAGGTTCTTTACTTTTTAAAAGACCTTCCTATCAATATGATAACAAAATTATAACACTAGTTTTGACTGCTTTTACCCCTTCCTTTACATTCTAATGAGTATTACTAAACTAAATAATATACTTTACAGAAACCACAGCCAAATTGAACTAGAGTAATTGTGTTGTCTAGTTGGTGATTCAAGCAGTCAGAACTCCATGATGAGGATGCACTGCTTCGGCGATGGAGGAATTGTCGTATCTTCTGTCCCATTTGTCGTCGTCGTCTACCTCTGGCTACAGCAGCTGCTTGCCATCAGAAGGCTTGTATGCTTTGCTTATTTGCCACCGTAATAATAAAAAAGTCAAAATGTAAGATGCCTAGGTCCTACCAACCAACTACATTTTCATCACCATCATATCAAAATCCTAGAATATGTAGCTACTTACTCTGATATCCATCCTATTTGATAGCATTAGTATGACTTACACTTATTTTACAATCATGTAAACGATTACTTAGTTATCTAGAATTACCCTATTGGCAGTGAGCACGACGCCCTAAAGTATTCCACGTGATATGTTTTAATCATATCGAGCAGTTATGTAGTACATCGTGCTCGTTATTTTGTTCTGCTGTATTATGACAGCATTTTGAATAACTAATATTACGTAAATAAATGGCTACACTGATATCTGTAAAAGTATTTTTATAATAAAATGCCCTAAGCGTGTGTGATGCCGCTGATGGCAATAAGAATACTTTGTCACCACCCAACTCTTCCCGTGGGTGTCGTATGAGTCGGCTAAGGGATTGAAGTGTCACTGACCATTTATTTATCGAAGATTGATGACTCCCATCCGCTTGGCCAGCGTGGCGATTATAGGTATTTTCCTCCTAATGCGTTTATACGCATAATTTCAGCAGTGGACTATCATAGGCTGATGATGATGATGATGATGGGCAGCACCATCATCATAGTGGACACACTACTGCGATCGTCAACCCACTTGCCCCGCGTGGCGATTATGGGCATTTACTAGTAATAGGAGAGGCAGGTGACAATTAATATTATACCGATTCATTTATACTAAATATACTGAGATATGTATAAATGTACTCACCGTAAGGATGTAAATCATGTCATTAAATATTATAAAAATATTGTCATGTGTATAATCTTGTCGTTCAGATACATTATTCATTATCTAATGATGATCGTCAATATAATTTATAATTTATATGTAGTTTTGTTTAACAATATAATAATTGATTCACGTCATCTGTCATTATGTCAAGTTTGCTTTTTTTATTTAAAAAAAGGCTTTTGTCACCCTTGTTTCATCGGCTTGTCATATTTCTCCATGTCATTTCTTCAATTGCTATTTTTGGCAGCACAATCTATCGATGAGTAGCGGAACCAAAACTTCGTGAAAACAATAATAAACTTATAACACTTTTTTTTTAAATAACATGAACCCTGCATGCCATTGGGTGTTGGTGCCATACAATGAAATAATGTCCTAATTAAGAGCTTTAAAACGAGGTATATCTCAACCGTAGGTATACATTCATGGGACACGGTCCATACAATAATGCCTATTCTTCTTTCTCGGGTATTTGCAATCTGTTTCTGTGTGCGTCCGGCGTTGGAAAATTTCATTATTTTTTCTTTGGTATATGACATATAATATTTAAAAATATACTGGGATTTTCCCAAAAATAATAATTTCATAGTAAACAGTATACTTTTTGTTTTTCTCAAAATAATATAATATTAAATTATATTACTGATTTTAACGAAGTGCGTTTAAAACTTACACATTTGAGACCTTAAAAATACATTATTTTCATTTTAACATTAATCAATTCTTAAAATAAACGCATTTTAGCAGTCGAACGAGACTCTTCATTATTTTGTTACAAGTCACAAGCGACAAGTGTATAATACAACCTTCGAAAAACAAAATGACTGTTCAATGCCTACTAGTACATGACGTTTAGTTGTATTTTACAATTATGACACTTGTAAAATCTCTAGTATCCCCACTCTTGTAATAATTTATATAGATGCGTCAAACGAGAACTTGTGAAAAATATTGATTTAACAGCGTTGCCATGGATACACACTTGTAATACAAGGCTTGTAATGTACGAGAAATAGGCCCCAGTACTGAGTATGTACAGTTACAGGCGAAAGCGAAAGTTTGAACTGGAAAGTTTTGGAGCGGTCAAGCGAGCTTGACTTGACAGGCCTCTGTACAAACACAATGTCCATTGTCAACTAATTTAAATCCCTTTTTCTCAAACTTGCTACGGAATGTTGATGTTTCTTACTTTAAATTAAACCCGGAAATACTATGTATTCGGATTCCGGTGTCATCTGCTAAGATGATATGTAAAGAGATTTCATGTATTTATTTCACACCTAGGACTGCAAAGTTGCAAACAAACTGTCTTTTGTTTTGAAATGTCAAATTGTGACACAAGGTCTTGACATACAGCCATAGAAAAAAAATAACCTTAGAACTAATGTCTATACCAACAGGTAAAAGGATACGTCAAACAGATTAAAAAAAGTTAGGCGCAAATGTTTTTTTTTTAATGTTTGATTGACTATACTGTACTATCGGTTTATTTACAAATTAAATAGTATGGTTCGGCGAAATCAGTTCGTTTTATTTCATGGCACGTTTGAGAAAAGCACTATACAAATCTCGGCGAGAAACAGGGTTACAGGCCGCGTATCTCTATCTGTATATATATCTACTTGGCCTTTCGTTTTCCGTCCTCTATAGTAATGTACTATTACCTGATGAGTTAATCTCGAGTAGTCCACAAAATATTTTGTTGTTGTTTTTTTTTAATGTATTAATTAGTATACTCATCGTTTCGCCTCTTATTTCATTAACGTTATGCTAGGGTAAAATGGTTCACAAAGATACAGCATGTGGGCAGTATTTTTGAAGCTGAACTGTTTCTTAATCTGTCAACTTCTTTTGTGTGACAAATAAGGTCAGTGGTCTTTATTTTGTAATACTTGCTTATCGAACCGAACACTCGGTCATCAGCTTCATCGTAAACAATAGCGACAATTAGAACATCATTTTCTTAATGTCTTGCTTATTTCAACATTCTTATTTTGAAACTGTACTTGCTTTTTCTATATTATTATTAACACATAGTGGTCTTATAAAACTATACTTCGCTTTGTAATACTCGTAATCAAACTACGCGGTTATCTTGTCATGTAAGGTGATCCTGTACGTTCATGTTTTCTGTCACCGTCAATGTCGATTGGTCACGCTTGAGGTGACAAAATAATGTTGCTCCATAATAACAATATCCGCAATTTATTGTCACCGTCTGTGTACACAAATATTATCGAAGAAAATTAAACTTACTTGTAATATAATATGAAGGGTCCACGGAAAAAACATGTCCAGTGCTTAAAAAAATCAGAGCAAATTTACACCTTATTCTGTTAAAAGTAAGGTGGTTTTTCCTTCTGTAATTTGAATTGACTAGACATGTTCTTTCCGTGGACCCTTCATATACAATTATACAGTGCATTTACATACTTAGGTTAAATGAAAGGTTCGTTTAATTTGAATCTATGTACCTACTGGAGATTCAAATTAAACGAGAGTATCACCTAATACTCGTATACTATACCTTTATTGCTAATCGTGTTCAATAAGTTCATTTTACATACAATAACCCATTTTTTTTTGTAATCGAACAGAAAGATTCAACAGCTACTTTATAAATACGTATCAATATCTTTTATGACTTCCTGCAAATCCTATACTTTTATTAGACGTGGCCGTGAGGCTTGAAAAAAATAATTCATTCTTATTCAGGTGATAAAGCAACGTCTTGTAAATAAAACACCCGTTCTCAACTTTTCTACCCGTGGTGGTGAAAAGGTAAGGGTCCTTGAAAACTAGCACGAAACGGTATCAGTTGAGCCGCCAAGTGGCGACAAGTATGCAACCTAATGAGGTCTTTCTATGGAAAGATGCAACATGCATGCTATAAGGAATACAGGAATAATTTGAGACCAACGCTAAAATTTTTATGATGTAATTTTAAGTTCTAAATATTTTAATAATTCCTAAGTTTATGTTTGTTAAAATAAAATCCCTCGACATAAGTAGTTACTTCAGGAGTAGGTACACTTTAAAAACTTGCCTTTGTAATATTATGCCATCCTGCCCTGAAAACAGTTTAACACGAAGTAGCTTTAGTTGTGTTGTTGTGCCTAAAATATATTTTTTTTACTTGAAACTTATACAATTCCGTTTTGATTTTTTAATTTCCGAATTTCTTTTAAAATTCTTGGCAAGACTAGGTAAGTGTAGGTATATATGTTGATGTTTGCATTTTTTTTTCTTTTATGTCACCTGGCTAAAGAAATGCTCTATGTAAAGTTATTTCTTCATGCACAACTGCAAATTGTAAAGTGCCTCCTTAATGAGATGTGTCCATTCACCCAAATTTTTTAACACACTTATGGATTTTCTTTATTGCTATTATCGGACACATTTTCTTAGAGGGATTTATGGCGTGGTAGACTTACTCAAATCCTCATTATCATTTACGTCATCAAGTTTTCAAGCTCCCTAATAGCTAAATACCTCACGCCATCTATGTCTTATTACTAAAGTGACTTACTGCTAAAAGCGATTGCGTTAGAGCACCGTATCCAATATACCACTTAATGGTGATAGTGGTACAAATTGTAATTTATGCAAGAGCAAGAGTTACATTTTGAATTTGGTAATCTATTTGAGTCGCTTCATAGTTATCGTATGGAGTTATTTACGTAAACTTCCATAGTGCTACGGACACGCACGACGGTTTTACCATATTATAATATTAATTTGTTCTTTAAACCCAGTTTTATTATGAATCCAATAAACCTAGATTTCGAATGCTAATAAACAGTTTTTGTGTGGCTAATGCGGGCCCGTAAAACGTAAATAAATTTCGCCTGATTAGTGAACATTAGAGTAAATTTGATATCATTTAAAACATTAATGAGAAAATATTTTTCCTTACACTTACTAGTGTTCTAATGACCGTATTAGAATAATCAAGGGTAAATGTACAAACGCATTGAAATGACGTCGCTTGATGAATCACGCTAGGTTGTCGTACTTGCGGTGTGAAGACTGACGGAGGCACAAACTACGACATCTGCTTAGGAATGCGGTTTCAAGGTTCCAAATACAATGAGTTAAAATAAATATTGTTAGTCGGTAAACACTAAACTTGGTGATCGTAATATGAAATGCCATTGAAGTTACCGGCGGTAATTAGATTTCAACGTAGTAAATAAATGCGTAGTGACTGCTATTTATACATAAAGTTATTGAAACTTATTGATTTTTCTTATCGAGAGTCGGTACAAAAACGAAAGAATCGTAACATTCATCTCATAGCTTGAAAGATGAAACCCATTTAAACGTCCTCGGCCTACTTGATTGTTTCCCACAAACCTAGAAATACGTTTAACACTTCTTATCAGTATCGTGTTGTTTACGCGAACAGTTTAACGATATCGGTGGCTAACGTGAAACACGTTTCACATCTCGGCTAACTTTACCGTTTAAGTGCAGGTATCGCAAGCATTTATTTTAATACGTCGTATAACTGGTTCTGATTTAATTATACTACTGTAATAGGATTTATGCTACATACTCTACATTCTAACCTGGTATGCATATCGTCTTTTCTGCATTTTGCAAGACTTATATGTAAAGTTCTTAGAGATCACCATCAGCTATAGTACTACGAAAAGAAAGGTTTAAGTTCGAGTAAGTTTTAATTATCAGGGTGGAAAACAAACTAATTAAGTGCCATTCTCGTTGCCAGTGAGGTTTTGGCACGCAAAATAGACGCCCTGAGAGAGTTATTAAAAAAAAGATAGTTAGCTAGTTTCAAAACTACTACTATCTTATCTAGTAAGTAGTACCTACTTACACATATACATAGTTACACCCTACTATGAAACGTATAATTTAAGAAATTCAAAATATATGTTCCGGAAGCTCACAGTCAACGGCAATGCACTTATTTTTTGACCACCTTTTATGTTCATACTTTACTACATTGCTCTCGCGTTTTATGTTAAAATATTCCTGTTCCTTGACAGAAAAACTTACATATTGCCGAAGACCGAGTGGCCGAGGGGTACAGGCATCAGCCGCGAAAGCTGAGTACGTGGGTTCGATCCCCACCTCGGACATAGGTGATCTTGGTCGTTTTTCTTTGGTATATGACATCTAATATTTATAGAAAAACTTTAACTAAGTATATGGGTTAATACGGATTATGTGTATCAACAGCTACCTACCTTTCTGAAAGGGCGGCTACGGCCATTGTGCTTCGCTGGTGTCGCGCTTTTGCGACGGTAATAAGATGATCCTTCTGGCCGTTTACCGCCTTTGATATCAAAAAATCAACATTATAATTATGTTAATATGTACCTTTTTGGAATTTTAAACATGGAATTGAAAATGCAATTCGGTAAAATAAACACTAATGCGATTCTTGAAATGCAATTCGTAATTGACTTCTTGCGTAAAATGTCAAACCGTAATGGGTCAACGATTTTGTTTATTTGCATATGCCTATCACTGTCATAGATATGTCACGGGTTGTTATTCTGAAGAAAATATAGTAGCCTTGCTCATTCATTAATTTTGAGATATGTTTTGCCTTCAATGCCAACCCATACATGAATAATCATTATGAATGTTGTTTTTACCTCAACAATAGAATTTCGTTATTCAGAATTTCCTACAACTTAGCATTATGTTGTGGCTAACTGAGTAAGTCCTGTTTTACTTAGAATCAAAGTTGACAGAATTCCGGAACGGTGCAGTGGGAATCTAAACTACACCTAATGTCATAGCAATTCCATTGTGTTTCCACCTCGCTGACTTGTCTCATCTAACTATTATGTCATATCATTATGGTAATATGCCAGTAGGCATTGAATTTGTTTAACATTGAAAATGAATATACGAGATTCGATAACGAGGCTGCAAGGTTTTAAGGGTCGGATTCCCGATTTTGTCGTTTTAGACCTATTTTCGAACAAAGAATTTGTTAAGTAAATATTACTCTACAAACATATTTCTTACATGAACTTATTCAGAAAGAACCCATGCAGAGGCTCCAATTGATATTATATTTTATGTTTACATGGATTTCCTAGAAATCGGCTCTAAATGTACCGAAAAATCAAAAAATTGCATATTTTTCGAACACGAAGCAATGCATATTTTTCTTTAACAGGCATAAAATTATCATGTTAATTTAAAAGCCAGATAACTGAATTAGTGCATCAGGGCATATTCATATTTTTCCTCATAAAGACAACGAAGAAATTAAATCCTTAATTTAAAATTGCGTATATTCTCCATACAAATGGCGACACGAGTCAAAATTCTCCTTTGACTCAGATGGCGCGAGCGCCTCCTCGAGGTCGGCCGCACGCCAAATCGCTCCCGTTGACAGCTCTTTTTGACATTCAAAATGACATAAAATCATATACATATACGTCAAGGGATGCCAGTACTCAAAGTGTCTTCAAATAAGTAGGGAAAATCAATACGAAGAAATTCGTTCGAACTCCCTCATTTATTTAAGTTTTTTGTTATTTTTATGACCGAATACAAGAAAACTATAACAACTGATTCTAAATAAAACTCAATACTACCGAACACGTATAAGTTACATTCGCAGAAACGATTAAAAATGAAAGAAGTTTACGGATACGATTTCGTGTAATGGAGTTTATTTTCTATACTCTGGCAACAGATTACATCATTTGAAAACACATGTGTGACGGCTAGAAGTCAAAACGATAGGATGTCAATTTAGTTATGATAATAATAAGAAAGATAGAATATGTTTGTTAATATAATTATAGTAATAGGTATATTAAAAGTGATACGAGTCTTTAATGAATGGTTGATTTGTGGAATAAAATCTCTACTCACCGCCACCGCGATTTCTGCGGCCGTAAGACTTTGTAAGAAAGTATGTATATATCTTCTCAGTACATTCAATATTGAAACAAATCCTCGCGAACTACAAAGTACAAAACTTTAAGCTCAGCTTTCCATTGTCAAACTGTAGCCGCACCATGATCCTACCGCATTAACACAAAAAGAACTGCCGAGGTATGGCGCCCTTCAGCCAGAAGTCTGCACTCGCAATACTTCCCTGCGGCAGCTTCGGCACGAGCTGAGCTACACATAAATAATTTCGGAAACGTAACTTATTGATTTTTCGGTTGAAACTAGAATGATTTACATATTATACTTATATTCTCTTTCCAGGGGGCTTATGATGGCCCCTTTTTTTTTATTTATCGTGCTACGCCTCACTTACGCACTTACATACTTGTTAGAACCTGACGGCAATAACGACAAAAGATTAAAGACGGTACCATCATAAGCCTACAGAAATGGCACAAAAGGTACCTACCTACTAGTTATTTAGCCGTGTTTCCCTGTAAATTGCAATACATTCCTAGTTATTTATTTGTATTTTCTATATTCTTGTTATTATACGATTTCAATACATTTGTCACCATCCCAACTCCTCCTGCGGGTGTCGTAAGAGTCGACTAAGGGATTGAAGTGTCACTGACCACTATTTGATAAAATATTGATGGTGGGCAGCAGCATCATCATAGTGGACACATTACTGCGATCGCCAATCCGCTTGCCCAGTGTGGCGATTATGGGCATTTACCTCCTAATGCGTTTACGTATAGTTGCCTACGTCCAGCAGTGGACTATCATAGTCTGATGATGATGATGATACGATTTGAATATTAGGTATGCATAAATTTATGACCACAGCTGGATAAAATTTTTTCACTTTCATATCGTATATCTGCTAGCATACAAGTAAATCGTCGTCTAATAGCCAAAACTCACACTCCTCTTAGCAACCTCGTATGTCAGTATTGAATCAGATCGTAACTGAGATACGAGCTTTATTTCGAGTACGTATTTGTTATTTTAGTTAGTTTTTTTTGTCAAATGGAGAAATATTTGTATGGTATTAATATGTATCCGTGGAATGGAGTGAGCTTAATGTAGTGTTTGTAAATATTCTTTTTGGAAAGTTTAGTAAAAACGCTTATATTTATATACGATAATATAAAACTATTCACCTATTTGCAAATTTTCAAATCCGGCCGCCCTATAGGTACAATTCATGTACAATTACGACCGCCGTTCGGTTGCTAGGCGACGAAAAAAAATAACAGAGACGTCATTGGGGTATCAAATAAAATAATTATAACGTAGGACTGACTGAGACAATTTCTCTCATCTGCTCAGATGTTTCTTTTGGTAGATCAACGTTTGACATATTACTGATTGTTTCAGATCTGTATTGTTTCAGGACGTAAAAAGTGGGCAAGGAATAAATAGGTAATAGTTAAATCGAAATTCCTCCGCGCGCCTCGCAAAGTTGCTGATGTATCTGCAATGTTGGCTATAATGTACCCTGATATGGATGGATGGTTACGTGAAACGTAAGTAAGATTTACATTTTTTTATAGTATACGAGTAAGTAAGTAGTATTTACTGATACATAGTTTGTGTACACAAATACCGTGTGGTGACGGAAGTAAGAATACATTTGTCACCATATTTAATACAGTTGAGTGTGTCCTTAGCCATTGGACAAAGCCGAAACGTATACAATATACATACATATATGCGCTAGGGTATTTAAAACCGATATACGCACTATCGTAACAATTGATGTAGGTAGCCGTTACCTACAAATAAATTAAGAAAATTTGGATAGACTTTAAAAGCTTATCAATTCATTTTTGACCGACTTCAATAAAAGGAGGAGGTTCTTAATTCGACTGTTTTTTTTGTTGTATGTATGTTACCTGATATCTCAGAGAATTGTGAACCGATTCTAAAATTTATTTTTGTGATGAACGTGTATATCCCCGAGATGGTTCCATTGGCCCCAAGTTGGGGTCTTATAGGTATGGCGCTTTTGGTAATTTTTATTAATTTACAAGAATTTGCATCCAGAAAGTAGGATTTGAGGAAACCTATGATGAAAACAAATCGGGGATCTTGGAGAAATCGGTTTTTTTTAATTTTTAATTTGGTGATTGTTATGGTTCCGCACCACAATGAAAAAACGAAACTCTTACAGGATTACTTTCTTGTCCGTCTGTCTGTCAAGAGGTATCCTGCCTTTTCGTAGAATTTCAGTTTGCCAAATATCACTTGCCAACCAACTTTTTGCAAATGATTCACTTGGCATACCAACATTTACTAAATATTATTTGCAAACATTCATTTGGGTGAATTTCTTTCTGTAAACTAGGTTAGGTTAGGTTGGAGTTGGAACATGATAATATGCGAAAGACACTTCTGCGTAACGTTAGTTTGCCATGTGATGATTCTGACAAATGAAACTATGGGAACAATAGTTTGGGAAGTAATAATATGCCATAAAATTTTCGGCCACACATTAGTAAATCCTGTCAAGACCATTTACCTCTGGAATGCGTGAACGTATCGAGTTTAAATTTAAATGATATACTAAGGTCTTACCGTCCCTTGAGGCTGTGAAAAAATCAGAATTGTCAATGAAAAAAAAATCACAAAGAACGATATAACAGGTAGTTCCAATTAAGAGTGATTCCCGATTGTTCCATAGAACAATGACGTCATACAACTAAATTATATGTTAATTTTTAATTGTTATAGAATTACCAAGTATCATTTGTTCCAAACCTGTAATAATATGAAAAAAACTGATATGGCAGTATTGTAAGATTGTTCTAGAGAACAAAATGGCAAACATGATATTTTAAATTGTTCCATGGAGCTGACACAATTAAATAGCAAATAAAATGACTGTGCCTTTACAAATTAGAGATTAATATGTGTATGCAAACTATTTCTTATCTTGGTTTCCGTACTGGCAGTTCATAGTAAACTAATCTTGATTTTCTTATGCATTTCGTTGGCAAGCCTTTGGTAAGATTTTGGTGTGACGATTTGATGCCTAAATCCAGTAAGTATATACAGAACTACGTGGCATATTCGCACGTTATCAACTAAACTGTAAAAACAGGACCTAAAGTAGGTACCCTACTAAGACTTCACTGTCTGTCTGTCCGTCTGTATTATTTGCAAAGTATTGACTAAAACTTAGTACCTGTACCTACCACAACTAGGTACCACTCATGTAGTTTTATGGGACAACTGGGAAATGTAATTACATTTTTTTCCATAATGGAACAAAGTGAAAAAGAATAGTTTTATGTTGTACTAGGTAGTACTGCACTGCAAGTAAACCAGAATAATGAGCTAGTATGTAATTATGTGAAACAAAATGAGAAGAAATATACTGCTTTGTACCATGACGTCACTGTTAAATGGAACAAATGGGAATCACTTCCAATTAGTAACGTACCAAGCAGCCCGTTCAATTTAACGGAAATACAAAATAAAACACACTGTAGACTCGATGACTAAACAAGAAAGGCATATTTGGCGTTTTTCTAAATTCGCTCACTAAGGGGTGAAAAAGAAGTTGAAAGTTTGTATGAGGTATGAATATTTTTCAGGTTGCAGACTTGAAACTTTGTTTATAGACTCTTTGCTTTGAGCTTTATTTCATTAATCGATTCTTCGCAGTCTTGTAATCGTTATGTACCCGTAACAAGCTCCGTCAAAATGCCTGTATGTGCTATGTATGGATTCAAAACTCGTTCAAATACATCATGTATACAAAATATGCGATACCCTTTCATATCTTGCCTTTATTTGTTTATATTACAACATTTCATTACATAAAATTGTTCAATTAAATCAAGTACCAGGGAATCGATAGCAAAATCGGTTTCAAAAATATCGCACACAATTCGTATTTTCATTTTTAACTGATGGAGAAAGTTTGACATTTATTGTATTCTCGTATTTAAGGTTAATAAGGTCTACCTATCTTTAAATTTTGTAGGAAATATCAGACTTAGTGAATCAAGTAAGACAGAAGACTCTGCCTTGGTCTAATGTTAAGCTTATATGTAAGCCAATAAGGTTGAATATTTATTGCGCTTATTTGGAATACGTATTACGCGCGAAAATACATAGTGATGTGAACGTTACTCTTTATGACACAATGTCGAGAGTAGGTATAAAATGTCGAGATAGGTACGGACACTTGTGTTTACGTATATTAGTGTTCTCACAGTAAGTAAATAAAAACACAGTCTTATCGAATTCAATAACTTCATTTTTACAAGTGCTACTTAACGCTAGTTGGACCTATATTATAAATTGTATTTAGGTACTTACTAAAATATCACTAAGGAATATCAATATCACCGGCCTTATTGCAAAAACTTGTATGTGTACGCACCTACGCACCTTGTACCTACGCACTTGTATTCAAATTGTATCCTTACGAGTATTCACAATTAAGCCTCAGTGAGTTTTACCCCAGCTAACTAAAACTTTCTTACTACAACAAAATAAATAATACTCGTATGTACACTCGTATGGACATACATTGTAGTCTTTCACAACCGCTAATTAATATTATTTATTAAATATTATAATTGATTTACGGATTTCGAAATGCACGTGATTGACCGAGACTTTCCTTACAGTTACAGCCTTCGTAGTCAAAGATCGCGATAAACGAAAACATAATCAATTGAAGTAGGTTAATGGCAAGACATTCAGGCGGTTTTGTATTAAAATTGGTTGATTAATTAATAACTGTTACTAATTGTCTGTTTACTTTTATTTAAATACTCAAAACAACAATATATAGTACCAATGTGCACGTCAATCTATGACGTTTAGAAAAATATATCGATACGATAATCTTCAGACACTTGAAAGCCATATTAATCGGTTCGATTACACCTACGTCGATAGTTTGAAATTGTGTCCGCATAGAAATTTTACTGTATTAGTGTGATAATTTAACTTAGTGTTGTGGTATTGTTTAAGTGTGCGTGAGTAGTAACGAGAAGAAGAAATGCAGTTGTAGTTAGATCGTTTACATGTGTGCTACCTCGTCCCCCTCGGAAATTGGCAGAATGTTTTGTTAGGAAAGTTATAGCGATACCGTCTCCCCATACTAAATCCTCAAAGACTCTTTGATACTATAAAATAATAGTGTGTTCGGCGTTTTATAAGTTAATTGATACGTAACAAGAAAAGCATATTTGGCAGTTTTCAAAATTGACCCCCAAGGGGTTAAAAAGAAGTTGAAAGTTTATTTAAGATAAAACGGTTTTGTGATTTATCATCCAATTTACAACGACCCAACAACACAACCCATTTTACTTCAGAACGTGATATTTCCTTACTTAGGGAAGTGGAACTGCCGATGAAGGCTAGAACGGAACTCCGGAACTCTTTGGTGTTTTGTATGTATGTAACTGGTTATGCATTTTAAGCAATGAAGATGGTCGTATAAGTTATTGTAAAATACCAGTTCTGATGGGGTATTTCCTTAGGAAATGAGGGAACTGGTCAAACCTTAGGATTGTGTATTATCATTTACAAATCAAGCATTTTCATTTATGCGTTGTAATGTATGTGGAACTGCCGATAAAGACCAGAACGAAACTCCTAAACGACACGTGTTTCACTTTTGGCAGATATTTCTGATTGATTGCGTAAGTTATGTTAGTTATGGAGCGATGGCGGTCATGCAAGTTTTTGAAAAAGATCAGTTTAGATGGTAGGTCAAGTTAAGGAATTAAGGGAACTGATTAATGTAGAGTATTTATGTAAGCTACTCTGTAAAAGAGGTTTCATACTATTGTACCTTATAGTTTCGCTCTGTCCGTCTGTCTGTCCGCAACATAGCCCAGTGGTCATTAATATTAGAAATCTGCAATTTGGTACAGATATACAATATACATATTAATCATGCCGACAAAGTGGTAGAAAAAATTAGAAAAAAAAATTTTTTTTGGGTACTTCCTCAACTCGTGAAGTGTGAATGTTTTTTTATTTCCTATAGTGTGAAATATCGTTGAATAGGTCTTTGAAAAAGTAATAATAAGGGTCTTCAACCAAAATATTTTTCTAAAGTCAATCTTTTCGGAGATATCCGAAGAACTACGGAACCCAAGCATGGTCCGAAATGCTATTGGCTGGTGTTATACGGCTAATGCTATTGATATGAAGACGTCTTTTGAAATAAATAAGCTACTCTTTAAAAGAGGTTTCATACTATTCTAACTTCTTAGGGTTCCGTAATTTACTTGGAACCCCTTATAGTTGCGCTCTGTCCGTCTGTCTATCTGTCTGTCCGCAGCATAGATCAGTGGCCATTAATATTAGAAATCTGCAATTTGGTACAGATATACATATTAGTCATACCATGGTAGTGGTAGAAAAAAATTTAAAAAACATTTTTTTGGGTATTTCCTCGACTGGTGAAGTGTGAATGTTTTTTTTTATTTGCTGTAACCCAATAGTGTGGATTATCGTTGAATAGGTTTTTTGAAAAAAAAAATGATGGTCTTCAACCAAAGTATTATTCTAAGGTCAATCTTTTCGGAGATATCCGAAAAACTACGGAACCCAAGTATGGCCCGACATGCTATTGTCTGGTGTTTTATTACCTCAGGGGCTGCTAATGCTATTGATATGATGACGTCTTTTTAAATAAATAAGCTACTCTTTAAAAGAGGTTTCATACTATTCTAACTTCTTAGGGTTTCGTAGTAAACTAGGAACCCTTATAGTTTCGCTCTCTCCGTCTGTCCGTCTGTCTGTCCGCAGCATATCTCAGTGGCCATTTATATTAGAAATCTGCAATTTGGTACAGATATACATATTAATCATGCCGTGGTAGTGGTAGAAAAAATTAGAAAAAACATTTTTATGGGGTACCTCCCCAACTGGTGAAGTGTGAATGATTTTTTTATTTGCTGTAATCCTATAGTGTGAAATATCGTTGAATAGGTCTTTGAAAAAGTAATAAGGGACTTCAACCAAAATATTTTTCTAAAGACAATCTTTTCGGAGATATCCGAAGAACTACGGAACCCAAGCATGGCCCGACATGCTATTGTCTGGTGTTTTATTACCTCAGGGGCTGCTAATGCTATTGATATGATGACGTCTTTTTAAATAAATAAGCTACTCTTTGAAAGAGGTTTCATACTATTCTAACTTCTTAGGGTTTCGTAGTAAACTAGGAACCTTTATAGTTTCGCTCTGTCCGTCTGTCTGTCCGCAGCATAGCTCAGTGGCCATTAATATTAGAAATCTGCAATTTGGGACAGATATACATATTAATCATGCCGACAAAGTGGTAGAAAAAATTAGAATTTTTTTTTTTTTTTTTGTTTAGGTACCTCCCTAACTGGTGAAGTGTGAATGATTTTTTATTTGCTGTAGTCCCATAGTGTGGAATATCGTTGAATAGGTCTTTGAAAAAAATAAGGGTCTTCAAACAAAGTTTTTTCTAAAGTCAATATTTTCATAGACATCCGCAAAACTACGGAACCCTATCATGGCCCGACATGCTTTTGGCCGGTTTTTTATTACCTTCGGGGCTGCTAATATACCTACAGGTTGATATAAAGTGAAAAAAAGGAATTTTCTTGTAGCGGCTACGTCACTGGTTTCTAATACCCTAAGGGCCCGGCCACATGACCACGGTGCGGCGTCGTAAGCATAAAACGGCGCCGCGTCGGGGTATTGCACGTTATCGCACCGTGCGAAAAACGTTGCGGTACCGTGTTGAGTATCTACTCAAACGACAAAAGACAAAACTTGGATGCATCTGCATCCAAGTTTTGTCTTTTCTTTGCTCGTGTTGTTTTCAAACCCTGGAAAAATGACTTGGCGGACCTCCTTCCACGCTCTAGTTTTTAAAAACGTATGTTTGTAATCGTCAATTGTTTTGTCGCAGAGGACTGAACGTTCTTCTACCAAAGAAATCAACATATCGGCATCTATATCCTCAACCATCTTTGAAAAAAGTGTATTTACTAGTGATCGTTATCAACGTGCACTTTCCGTGGCACTACGGTTGACAGAAAAAGTAACAAATATGAAAATGCTATTTTGTTCTATCGACACATACAAACTTTATCCTACTTTATTAAAGAAAAATTTTAATGTCATTAATTTATGACCAGAGATCGAATTTCGATCGAATTTAAACAAAATGAATATTCTAGTAACTATTTCAAGTGGAGTAAGATCACTGTTATACAGGGTGGGAATGAGTATTCGGACAGACTTTACCAATACATTTTTGATTTCAAAAGAAGTAAAAAATATTTTGAGACATATGTCATTTTCGGACAAAAAAGTTTGTTTTTTTAATTCTTATTTGTGATTTTTTTATTTTTTTTATACCAATTTAATAATAAATTGTAAGGAAAAAAATTTAATTTCGGTGTAGGTAATTATTTATTATAATTAAAATGACTATAATTTCTGAAATTTTAATAAAAAAATATTTACCTGTGTATTTCATTTTTCTGTCAACCATATTTTGCCACCAATACCGCAGTTGCCGCACGTTGATAACGATCACTGGTGTTTACTAACTGAGTAAACTGAGAAAGAAACTTGGTGCTAAAAGGATTGTGACGTTCCTTTCAAAAATTATAGTCATTTTAATTATAATAAATAATAATTACCTACACCGATTTTAATCACTTATTCAAATTACACTGATTAAACCAGTAAACGACTAAAATGTATCAAACAGATTTGGCTGTCAAACGTTCACGTCAAATTGAAAAATCCATTATACAGGGTGGTTAGTGAGTAACCCGACAAACTGGAAAGGTGTATTCCTGACCACATTTTGAGACTATAATGTCATATGAACTTTTCTGGAATCAGCTTAATTTAAGAGATAATGAAATGAAATGAAATGAAATAAAATTTATTTATGACAAGCACGATGGACATATACACATTTACAAATAGCACACCACAACAGCTTGCCACAAAAGGGTCACAACTCAGCATGTAGCTGGCTAGGCCAGCGCTGTTCTTCCGTTGTGACCCCCAGGTACGTATACTGGCCGACGAGGCGACCACGCTAATGACAGTCATGACAGTCATGTTTAAAAAAAAACTATTTTCATAATAAGTCACTGATAAATGCCTGCACGATTAAAATTCTTACGCTAATAGTTTTTATCTTGACATATTTACTGACGAAAGTTAGAGAAAATGACAAAAAGTATCAGAAAATTTTAACCTAAGAAAAAAATATATATTTAAAATAAATTCTTTCCTTACAATTTATTATTAATCATGTATAAAAAAATGAAAAAAATCACAAAAAAAAATTAAAAAATCAAACTTTTTTGTCCGAAAATGACATAATATATGTTTCATAACATTTTTGACATCTTTCGACATCAAAAATACATTGGTAAAGTCTGTCCGTATACTCATTTCCACCCTGTACTCCACTTGAAATAGTTACTAGAATATTCATTTTGATTAAAATAAAGACTTTGCAAAATGTCATTTATAGTACTGTTATATGTCATACATTAATGACATTAATTTTTTTCTTTAATAAAGTAGGGTAAAGTTTGTATGTGTCCGAAGGAGAGTACTATTTTTTGTGGGTACGTACGAGTTATAGAACAAAATAGCATTTTCATATTTGTTACTTTTTCTGTCAATCATAGCCATTGCCACGGAAAGTGCACGTTGATAACGAGCACTAATAATTACACTTTTTTCAAAGATGGTTGAGGATATATACAGTTGTGTGCAAAATAATAGCAGCAGTCAAAAAATAGCAGTCAATAAGAAAATTAAAACTTGGAGGAATTATTTTGGGACTTTATTTGTTATTCAAGTACATAACATAATATTCATTCAAAATGAACTGCAAACTTTACTGAAGTAATATTGAAAGTAAGACAAACGTGGCCATGAAAACCAGCTTTTTTACCCCCTAGCAGGAATGGTGTTCAAAACTGAAATACCTAATGGAAAATACACAATTGTGTGCAATTATTGTAGTTTCGTATCTTGTATGTATGTATGTATGTATAAGCTTTATTGTACATTAGAACAGAAATACAGGAAACACAGACAAAAACAATTTGATACAACAAAGGCGAACTTATCCCTTTCAGGGATCTCTTCCAGTTAACCTTTGAGGAAATGAGAAATGAACAAGCAACGGTGAAAGACAAATATAAAATGTACATTTACTAACTTAAATTTTGAAGTATAATTTTGTATTCGCATTGTTGATATATAAAACCAATAATAATATCTACACAAACACTAAATATAAATACATAATAATATAGTTAAATAATAAATAAATATAGAAACATATAATATATATCAAATAATAAATAAATATGTAAAAACATAAAGGATCCACCATAGTTAAGGATTGGAATTGGAAAGCCACAACTTCTTCAGCCTCTCCTTGAGTGATGCTACAGATTGCGACTGCCTTACAGATACCGGCAACTCATTCCACAGATTGACGGCATGGACAGTAAAAGATCTTTTGTAACTTCGTGTCGCAAAGCAAGAGAAAGGTTGGCGCTCGAACGCAAGCGGTGACCGCTACCCGAGGCCAGAAAACTAAAATTCTCTGATAGATAAGAAGGAGAAGCAGGATTAAATAACACATTAAAAAGCAATGACAGGATATGAACATCTCGACGACGACGGATCGGAAGCCAGCCGAGCTGCTTACGGAACTGGGATATATGATCAAACTTACGCAAACCGAAAATATATCTGATACATAAGTTTTGTAAGCGTTCGAGTTTGTCAAGTAGCTCCTCTCTGAGATCCACAAGGACTATATCTCCATAGTCTAATAAAGGAAGTAAAAGCGAACGAGTTAGTGTGATTTTAGTTTGAACAGGGAGGAAGTTTTGGAGACGTCTTAAGGAGTGCATAGAAGCAAAAAGTTTTTTACTAGTCTCTGTGATATGTGCTGTCCAACTTAAGGTTTGGTCCATGATGATACCTAAGTTCTTGACTGTACAGGAGAAAGGAATAGTCACTCCGTCAAAGCGTAATTCGGGTACCACCAACTCCGGCAATTTAGCCACAAAATGAGGACTACCTATAACAATCGCCTGCGACTTTTGCGCATTTACCCCTAAGCCATTGTTATACGCCCAGTTACGAATGGATTCAAGGTCGCGGTTGATTTTGCTAACCAGTGAAGGAAATTCATCAAAACTAGCCGCTGCATAAATCTGCAAGTCGTCCGCGTAAAGATGATAGCTAGAACTTAGGGACTCAGTAATACCATTAATAAATATTGAGAAAAGTAAGGGAGAGAGTATTCCTCCCTGGGGAACGCCAGCAGAGAGATTACACCAATCCGAAATCCGGTCATCAAACTTTACACCTTGTATCTTGTCTATTGTTGTCAACCAAAGCTTTACATATACACCCAGCTCATCCAGAAATATATATTTTTTCCTGTATGACCATCTTCCTCGCAGAGTGTGCAAATTTTCGCTTATTTCGATTTTTTGTTGAAGTTTCACCGATAACTTAGTTTGTTTCTTAATGTATGCTATGACCAGGGCTTCAGTGAAGCAAACACACCAATTACTTCAATAAAAAATCGGAATAATCGAAAATTTGTACACTCTGCGAGGAAGATGGTCATACAGGAAAAAATATATATTTCTGGATGAGATGGGTGTATATGTAAAGCTTTGGTTGACAACAATAGACAAGATACGAAACTATAATAATTGCACATAATTGTGTATTTTCCATTAGGTGTATCAGTTTTGAACACCATTCCTGCTAAGGGGTAAAAAGCTGGTTTTCATAACCACGTTTGTCTTACTTTCAATATTACTTCAGTAAAGTTTGCAGTTCGTTTTGAATGAATATTATGTTATGTACCTGAGCAACAAAAGAAAGTCCCAAAATAATTCGTCCAAGTTTTCATTTTCTTATTGACTGCTATTTTTTGACTGCTGCTATTATTTTGCACATAACTGTAGATGCCGATTTGTTGATTTCTTTGGTAGAAGTACGTTCAGTCCTCTGGGACAAAACAATTAACGATTACGAAGATACATTTTGAAAAACTAGTGCGTGGAAGGAGGTCTGCCAAGTCATTTTCCACGGTTTGAAAACAACACATGCAAAGAAAAGACAAAACTTGGATGCATCTACTCAACACGGCACCGCAACGTTAATCTGCAGGCGCCGGTGCGCGGCGCGACAACGTGTGTTTGCCCGATGCAGCACCGTTAAACTGCACGACGCCGCGTCGTATTTTCGCACGGCGCGATAACGTGGATTTGCCCGGTGCAGCACCGTTAAACTGCACGACGCCGCGTCGTATTTTCGCACGGTGCGATAACGTGCAATACCCCTACGCCGCGCCGTTTTACGTTTACGACGCCGCACCGTGGTCATGTGGCCGGGCCCTAACTGATATGTCATTTTGGCTTTGTGCAATGGCTATGACACTCTGAATAACATCCATTTCTGTGAATATTAAGTTCTAAAGATGTGATCCACACAGGATTGATGAGATACCTCAAATACGAGTATATAAATATGCAAGTATATTTATATCTTTTTTATTAACCCATGATTAATTTTCAATCAAAAAGTAAAAAGTAAGACTACTGATAAAGACTACGAAGCTTGTTAGCGGCACCTATTTACGATTGGCCATTTGTGCAATTTGTTATAAATGTTATGAATAACCCTCTGCCGCTGATGTGACGTCTAGTACATACCAGTGCATTGCAATGTCGCCGTTACAATGTGGACAACAAGATTTAATCTTATCACGTCACCAGACCAGTGGCAGTCGTCGTCGTCAGTGGCAGAAGGGTAACGAAGGCTGTCATGAACTGCTCCTTGGTGAACCGAGGGAATTACTGTTACAGAAACAGGATCGATTTTTTTTCAAGCCTGTAGGAGTGTCCATCTGCTGGGCAAAAGCCTCTCCCTCAGATCTCCACAGCTCCCGATTCGGTGCCAACTCTGGCCAATTGTTGGCGAAGGCGTCCAGGTCGTCCCGCCATCTCCGCCTGGGCCTGCCTCGTCCCCGCCTAGTTTGCGGCATCCACTTGCTGGCTGTAATAGCCACCTTTCTGGATGCATGCGGTAGACGGTAGACGTGGCCGGCCCAATCCCACTTTAGCCTGGCAGACTTTCATTTGGACTTATGACTTTAGGTGAGTGACCATGTTTGAGCATCGTAGGTTAGGACGGGCAGGTTACACATGTCGACTAATTTGCGCTTCAGTGACATTGGAAGGTCGCCCTTCATTAGCTCTGTCATGGACCAGTAGCTCTTCCCGGCATTTTGAATACGGCGTTCAACTTCCTTGTCCTGCCTGTTGCTGAAAGAGACTAGCTGGCCCAAGTAGATATACTCATCGACATAATGTATCGTCTGCCCGTCTACTTCGACCCTACATTTTGTGCTGTTAATCATCACCCGAGTCTTTGTGCGATTCATATGAACTTGACGGTGTTTTTATGCGATTTTGTTACGCGTTTTTTTTGTTCATTACCATCACCACTTTATTTACCGTTTTATAAAAGCAAACGAGACTATTGTGCCAGAATAGCAGACAAACATGCGTCTGCTACAAGATAATCGAAAATGACTCCACTATTTATATGCAGTTCGTCAATTATTTGGGTTCGGTAATGACTTGATTGTTGCGACTGAATAATCGCATAGAACTACCCTTGAAAGCTTGCGTTGCTCAGGTCTTGGAACATTAACTGGATCGATTGGCATCAATTTTTTTTGTCAAATATGACAATTTTCTCGCACTTATCTATTGTATACGCACATACAGGGTGGAAATTCTTTTCACGTTTCTATTCAAGATCAACAAAATTCTACTTAGATTTTTCTCTACTCTTATAGTATGTTAAAAAAACACGGAAAATTAACTTAAAAAAAATGTATTTGGTCTTTGGCGGAATTATTAGGACCACAGCCAGATCTCCTACTCCTACAGATTGAGAGTAAATCGTCTGTGACAGACGATGACGAATCTATAAGGTTTCCGTTCTTGTCATTTTGGCTATGGTGACTTTAAAACGCCCTATTATTTTTTTTAATGAATTATAGAGTTAATGGACGATTTATTGTTTTAGAGTAAGCGATACTACTAATGAAACACAGTCAACGAGTCTACCCCATTAAATGAGGCAAACCTAGGCAACGGAATTCCTCTGGCAAATGAAACCGCCTCAGACAATGTGTAAGGACACAGCTTTCTGCTAGTCATCGATTTCTAAGAATCAACCGAACAAAACTACAATAAGGTGTAATACTCATACAGTATATTATGATCATCCTCCAACTCCTCATCAAACCCGCACTATTACACCTTATAGTAGTTTTGTCACCAAAGGCCTACTAAACTTCAGCTCAATTGGCCCTTTCAATTCTTCATCAGGTCAGGTTCATCTATTGTATTGTTATCGAAGTTAAGTAAGCATACTTCTCCTCTCACTACAATCGGCCCACCAAAATCTGGTTCAATTAATCGTTGCAATATTTGTAAGCATACGTATGTACATAACGTAGGCACAGCTACAAAAGTCGGTACGTGATTTTTTTTTGATTTTTGGATTTTAACGCCATTTTGAACCTTTCTAGAAGACTATCTATAATAGTTCAGGATTTATGAATTTTATCATCATATCATCATCATCAGCCTATGATAGTCTACTGCTGGACTTAGGCCTCTCCTTTTAATTACGCGTGTGGACGCATTAGGAGGCAAATGCCTATAATCGCCACGCTGGGCAAGCGGATTGGCGATCGCAGTAATGTTTCCACTATGATGACGCTGCTGCCCATCATCAATCTTTTATCAAATAATTGTCAGTGACACTTCAATCCCTTAGTCGACTCTTACGACACCCGCAGGAGGAGTTGGGGTGGTGACAAATGTATTCTTACTGCCGTCACCACACGGCCAATGAATTTTAGCTATGTGATATCATACATAAGCGGGTTCGATTCCCGGTTTAACCATGAAATAATTCAAAATGCAATTCAACTTGTTTTTGTAAATCGAAATAATGTCTTCTTTCAGTAAGATGTTCCTTTACAATAATTAAGGTATTTTTTCTCCGACTCGCGATATTTTTTTTCCATACAATTGTTTTAAAAAAAAAATTAATGCTGTTTTATTCAGTTTTAAACATAAAAGGAATCGTCTTTCAGTAAAATATGCTATCTATGATATTTAAGGTACTTTCCCTCCATATGGCATCGCCGTGGGACGCCCTGTATAATAGATCAGTACATACGAGTACAGGCTGATTGCGAGCATCGCGAGTTGCGACATATTTTAATGTTGTATTCCTAGCCATATTTAGAGTCTTTAATGTTATATGAAATTTCCTGGATTCGGCTTGGATTAGAGATAATCAACCCTTTTTCGAATAAGTTCGAGTTGTGATAATACTGATAATAAATACTCAAATATTTAATGCCCTCGCTGGGATTTGAACCCGGATCCTCCAGCATCGTAAGCACATTCACTACTAAGTAGGCTACGGAGAAGGCTGACTAATAATATAACTTATCTAACTTTTTTATTATAGGAACCAGGAGTTGCCAGAGGAAGAGCATGAATTTATTATAGAGAAAGGTACTAGTCATGTAAATAGTCCAATTACAGGGCGACGGATAATTAATGTACAACATTTACTGGATCAATTAGCTAAGATCAATGATCATGGCCCATAATTTGAATGTATTTTTTCTTATATGAAAATGAAATCTCAAAAATGAAAGGGACTGCACTCTAAATAGTCCATTATATTACGGAAAAAAGTTCACATTCGGATACCAGCACCAAATTTTAGTATGTTGTTAAATATGTCATTCTGTATCCAAAACTGCCGGAAGACACTCTCTCAAAGGTCAAGGTCACCAGTAATGACGTCATCAAAATGCCTAGTGCCTAATTTCAAAAAGCGCTTATTTGTTCCTCAACCGCCCACCGTACACCATTGTGTGTGGTATCAATTGAAAGGTTATTAAATATGCTCTAACTTTGTCTTTTTGTGTTACAGCGAACATCTAAAAATAAAAAAATATCGTTGAAAGAATAAAAATATTTTTTTACTCTTTTCGTACAATGTACATTTCATCAGGAAACAAGCGGTATTAGAAAAAAATATTGAAGTACATAAATGTAGCCAAACTATTATCCTAAAATAAACAGTTTAAATTATCGAAATCGGTTGAAAATATACAAAGTTATGTCATTTCCTATATTATTTCGGCAAACGCCATACACTTGCCATCCGCCCACCCGCCAGTTCGAAAATGTAAATTGCACCCAAACTATGCGATTGATTTATACTGATAAGATATGAACTAAAAGCCAATTAATTATACAAATACAAGTTATTTAAAAATACTGTTTAAAACGTTTTTTACGCATACGCCAACGTGGACAGGGCACAAGTTCTTTACAACTTGCACTTGCATCAGGAATCGTTTTCCACAATGGAACTGTAATATAGACAAATACTTTCTCTGCTTTTTTCCAGCTCCAATCGCAGGGATCAATTTTCTTGTGAATAAAGCAAGGCACTTCGTCCATATCTTCGTTTGTTTGTAGAATGGTCCGCTTCAGATGTTGAGTCAGTTTCAGTGCATCTTTAGTTGGTGAGATCGTAAATTAAGGAACATTCCGCCTTGCTATAATTAATTTTTATATCATTTGTAGTATCTCTGGACATTCGTCATCCAAGTGGTGGACGGCCTTCCTCTTTCCAGTAGCCATGGACAGATAGTTTATCACGACATGACTGTCCGGTCGGCGAAGGACCGACCTTGACCTTACCATCTTAGCTTATTTTTACAACCTTGAAACTCCTCTTTACATGCTTGTTGTGAACTCTGGCCGTGAGCGCGACTCCTCCTGCCCATCGTAGCAAACGAAGTATGCGATTAGAAGCAATCCCAAATATTTCAGCAATGGACGGATCGCATAAAAAAATAATCAAACTTACCTACAGACAAAGTTTGTTCACACAAGCTAACAATATAAAGCACGATACTGAGCACGGAAATCTTACATCAGTTCGTAACAGCAGAATTGTTTCAACTATTATTAGTATCATAGTTAGCAGTAGTAAGAATAACGAGCAAATTACTAATTTTAATAATTAGTAGGTTAATGAATATTCCGTTGGAATGACAACTGTAATCTGTGCATATAAAGGTAAGTAAAGTCCTCACTTCTTCCTCCGTGACTATGCTCTCGTCTTCACGCGAACAAGCCTATGCCAGAATATTATTTTACACACAGCCGCCGCTGAAACAAATAACCACCATCCATGAGGGCGAGGGTTTTTTTAGAGGGACGGAAACTTAGATATTTGGAGTTGCTTGCCTCTCGATACACGATGATAAGATCGTTAGCTTGTTTGAAGAGACTTTGCCTGTAAGTTTGATTAATTTCTTATGCGGTCCGTTCATTGCTGATATGTCTCTGATTGCTTCTCATCGCATGTTATGTTTCGGCTGGAATCGAGCGGGCTGTCGAGTATCTGGTATGCTCATTCATCCCTTTCCCGTTGCTGGAGCTGTAGGTTAATGTCACGGCTGCGTTACTCCATTATTTTCTTCTAGCCTTCTTGTATTTTTGCAGAACCGTAGAATATCTCTGGGCGACCCCAGGGAAGAACTCATGGACGTCGACACGTCCATGAGTTCTTTCTCCTGCAACCTATACCTGCCAAACACATAATGCCGCTGCGTACATAATGAATTCTACCAGAACATGCTGACTAGTTTCGTCTCTCCCGTAATGTGGACAGGCTGCTTAATTACTTATTCCCATCACCTTAAGATGCCTGTTGAGGGTGTTGTTTCTCAAAATAATTCTGATCAACATCCTCAAGTCAATTTTTTCCAACTTCGTAAAGTATCGGGTACTCCTCACGTCATTTTAGCTTGCCTAGAAGTGGTTTCCTCTTTCCACTCTCTCTCCGCTTCTATTTCTTTCAGTTTACTCAATACTCTATCACATACATCGCATGCTATGATAGACAGGCGGAGACACGCTCAAGGACTGCGTTCGTCACTTATGTAATGTAAGGGTTAGTTTCAAGATTGTAAAAATAAGCTAAGATGGTAAGGTCACGTCCTTCGCCGACCGGACAGTCATGTCGTGATAAACTATCTGTCCATGGCTACTGGAAAGAGGGAAAGAGGAAGACCGTCCACCACTTGGATGACGAATGTCCAGAGAGACTACAAATGATATAACAATTAATTACAGCAAGGCGGAACTGAATAGCGGTAAAAACTTTATGTTCACATAATACCTTGTAAACTGTGTGGAAGCAATAAATGATTGAGTATTGAGTATTGAAAGCATCTCACCAACAAAAGATGCACTGAAACTGACTCAACATCTAAAGCGGACTATTCTACAAACAAACGAAGATATGGACGAAGTGCCTTGCCTTATCCACAAGAAAATTGATCCCTGCGATTGGAACTGGAAAAAAGAAGAGAAAGTATTTTTTGTCTATATTCCAGTTCCATTGTGGAAAACGATTCCTGATGCAAGTGCAAGTTGCAAAGAACTTGTGCCCTGTCCACGTTAGCGTATGCGTAAAAAACGTTTTAAATTGCACTCTTCTTTGTGTATGTGAAGGAACTTACTGCAGAATTTACTGTTCAGAATAAAACCTTGAAATATATATATACATAATATTCTTTCATTGATAGTTAGAAGTTATTATTATTAATTTGTTACCTTTTTTCTACCTTGATCTAAGTTACTATGTTTTTTCATTTGGTTTTTTCTTAAATTATGTATTTTATTTTAATAACAACAGTATTTTTAAAATAACTTGTATTTGTATAATTAATTGGCTTTTAGTTCATATCTTATCAGTATAAATCAATCGCATAGTTTGGGTGCAATTTACATTTTCGAACTGGCGGGCGGGGATGGCAGGTGTATGGCGTTTGCCGCGGAATATAGAAAATGACATAACTTTGTTTATTTTCAACCGATTTCGATGATTTAAACTGTTTATTTTAGGATAATAGTTTGGCTACATTTATGTACTTCAATATTTTTTTCTAATACCGCTTGTTTCCTGATGAAATGTACATTGTACGAAAAGAGTAAAAAAATATTTTTATTCTTTCAACGATATTTTTTTATTTTTAGATGTTCGCTATAACACAAAATGACAAAGTTAGAGCATATTTAATAACCTTTCAATTGATACCACACACAATGGTGTACGTTGGGCGGTTGAGGAACAAATAAGCGCTTTTCGAAATTAGGCAGCAGCCATTTTGAGGATGTCATTACTGGTGACCTTGACCTTTGAGAGGGTGTCTCCCGACAGTTTTGGATACAGAATGACATATTTATTAACATCGACGGCCCCTACGTAAGTTGTCGTAAGTCGAAAATGGCAAGTTTACAGGAGAGCACTTTAAAGTTTTAAATGTGTATGGTGGTCACATAGTTCAACGGATTGCTTTGAAAATTGGCATAAACATTAATAAAGATACTGTCTTTATAATGATATAATTACTTTTTTCATATATTTCATATTTTTGCCGGAATTGCACTTACCACAGTATACGTCGGAGAAAAGAATCTAAAAATTGTGGTATGTATTACTAACTTCACTTTACGTTGGTGGTCATAAATGGTCTTTTATCGTAAGTTATACATACTACGAGATACGTCGGAATTATGCGTGTAAGTTTTGTCGTATCTGTTATTTACTACATTATTTTGCGGAAACGTTTTAAAACTTTTTGTTAGTTACTATATTATGCCATTTAACAAACAATTTAATCGGAATTTTATGGAACCCTGATGGA
>JALPQI010003728.1:0-91879 GCA_025490895.1 Thaumatotibia leucotreta | reverse complement strand
ACTTTGATACTATATGGTAAACCAGGGTCTGATGATGGAGCCGGAAGGTGGCCATAGGAAACTACGTAATTAAAACGATGCAACCCTAATCGAGTTTGAGCTCATTGGATTAGTCCTTGACGAGTACTTTGATACTATATGGTAACCAGGGTCTGATGATGGAGCCGGAAGGTGGCTATAGGAACTCCGTAATTAAATGATGCAACCCTATCGAGTTTGAGGCTCATTAGATTCGTCCTTGATAAGTACTTTGATACTATATGGTAACCAGGATCTGATGATGGAGGCCGGAAGGTGGCCATAGGAACTCCGTAATTAAACGATGCAACCCTATCGAGTTTGAGCTCATTGGATTAGTCCTTGACGAGTACTTTGATACTATATGGTAACCAGGGTCTGATGTTGGGAGCCGGAAGGTGGCCATAGGAATTCCGTAATTAAATGATGCAACCCTATCGAATTTGAGCTCATTAGATTCGTCCTTGACAAGTGCTTTGATACTATATGGTAACCAGGGTCTGATGTTGGGAGCCGGAAGGTGGCCATAGGAACTCCGTAATTAAACGACGCAACCCCATCCGAGTTTGGTCTCGTTTTGATTCATCTTGACGAGTCTCTTGCTTTCGTCCCATATTAAATTATATATGATTGATTGGATGGATGACCCAATGCCCAAGGTGAGGCACGTGCCGATGGCTGAATGGTATGAGGGTGTATAAAAAACATGTCTTGCCGCTAACGTTTGCGCCTCAGGGTACCAGGGCGAACCCTGTTGTATTGTAGCCCCTTATCCCTCTACAACAGACCTCTGGGGGGGGATGGACCGTTATTTTGTCCCTATACTCCGTGGGAATAACATGAAGAAAACAGAAACAACTACACAAAGAAAACGACGTTTAGAGAAGGCGAAATTGAAGAGACAGGAGAAGATTGCTAATGAAAGCGATGTCCATAAGCGGCAACGCTTAGAAAAAATAAGTTTAGCTACTGCTAAACATAGAGAAAAACGAATCGTTAGAATAACGCACACATAGGCAAAAATACCGACAGAATACATACACAAGAGAGAAAGAAAAAACGAATCTCTAGAACAACGCACATATAGGCAAGATATCAATAGAATAAATACACAAGAGAGAAGGAAAAAACGAATCTCTAGAACAACGCATAATTAGACAAGATATCGACAGAATACGTACACAAGAGAGAAGAAAAAAATGAATTACAAGAAGAACACGTGGCTAGGCTCGACAGGAAACAGAATGCTCAGGCAAGCAAGACAGTTATCCTAAAGTTATGTTGAGGTCTAACGTTGACGTTGCTAAGGGGACTTGTGAATGGAGCAATAGGTCACATCACTGAAATCATATGGGCCGTATTACAGACGTGCTCAACTATACGATAGCGATGTACCATCGGTTTCGCGTAGACTTTGGTAACGATGGCATTCACATAATACACCATAAATCAGTTCAATTTCCTGCTAAATTTAATCACGGCACAGCTGAATGAAGAATTGGCTTGTCTTGGGCTTCAACTGTGCATAAAATGCAGGGAACTACTGTAGATCATGCTGTTATTTATCTAGGCTCCAAATTGTTCGCTGCTGGTCAAGCTTATGTAGCTTTAAGCCGAGTTAGGTCTTTAGCAGGTCTTCAAATCGAAGAACTTGACTGCTCCAAGTTGACGTCGAAGAAACCTTGTAATGTTGATGCATTAAAAGAAATGGATAGAATGACAAACGTTACAAATAACTAACAAGTGATTACATAATTTCAACATTATTGATATTTAAATCAGTAGGTACATATTACATATCATGTGAACGAACTACGGAGTACGGACTTCATAACGGAATAACGCTGCTACGCGCTGCAAACTACGTCGTAGTAAATCTCGAATTAAAAATAGAGGTACTAAAAAGTTAAAAATAAAATTAAAGAAAAAAAAAAAACCTTTTTAAAAACAAGCTTTTATTATTTGTTTATAAAATGAACTAAAAAGTTAAAAATAAATTAACTCTAAAAAGAAATATAACACTTTGTAACTTGATTGTAACCTTTAACGACAAATAAGCGTCTTCGTCTAGGACAAAATAATTCCATATTGTACAAATTTATTTAATTTTAACACTAAAACTTTTCACCATACATAATTATTCAATCTCGTCCCCCCCTCTTTATTATAGTCCCCATTTATAAATGAAAGCGTGTTACATTGCGATAGCTTGAGGAAAATGTTGTGTTGTATTAAATGTAACACGCTTTCATTTATAAATGGGGACTATGATAAAGAGGGGGGACGAGATTGAATAATTATGTATAGTGAAAAGTTTTAGTGTTAAAATTAAATAAATTTGTACAATATGGAATTATTTTGTCCTAGACGAAGACGCTTATTTGTCGTTAAAGGTTACAATCAAGTTACAAAGTGTTATATTTCTTTTTAGAGTTAATTTATTTTTAACTTTTTAGTTCATTTTATAAACAAATAATAAAAGCTTGTTTTTAAAAAGGTTTTTTTTTTCTTTAATTTTATTTTTAACTTTTTAGTTCATTTTATAAACAAATAATAAAAGCTTGTTTTTAAAAAGGTTTTTTTTTCTTTAATTTTATTTTTAACTTTTTAGTACCTCTATTTTTAATTCGAGATTTACTACGACGTAGTTTGCAGCGCGTAGCAGCGTTATTCCGTTATGAAGTCCGTACTCCGTAGTTCGTTCACATGATATGTAATATGTACCTACTGATTTAAATATCAATAATGTTGAAATTATGTAATCACTTGTTAGTTATTTGTAACGTTTGTCATTCTATCCATTTCTTTTAATGCATCAACATTACAAGGTTTCTTCGACGTCAACTTGGAGCAGTCAAGTTCTTCGATTTGAAGACCTGCTAAAGACCTAACTCGGCTTAAAGCTACATAAGCTTGACCAGCAGCGAACAATTTGGAGCCTAGATAAATAACAGCATGATCTACAGTAGTTCCCTGCATTTTATGCACAGTTGAAGCCCAAGACAAGCCAATCTTCATTCAGCTGTGCCGTGATTAAATTTAGCAGGAAATTGAACTGATTTATGGTGTATTATGTGAATGCCATCGTTACCAAAGTCTACGCGAACCGATGGTACATCGCTATCGTATAGTTGAGCACGTCTGTAATACGGCCATATGATTTCAGTGATGTGACCTATTGCTCCATTCACAAGTCCCTTAGCAACGTCAACGTTAGACCTCAACATAACTTTAGGATAACTGTCTTGCTTGCCTGAGCATTCTGTTCCTGTCGAGCCTAGCCACGTGTTCTTCTTGTAATTCATTTTTTCTTCTCTCTTGTGTACGTATTCTGTCGATATCTTGTCTAATTATGCGTTGTTCTAGAGATTCGTTTTTCCTTCTCTCTTGTGTATTTATTCTATTGATATCTTGCCTATATGTGCGTTGTTCTAGAGATTCGTTTTTCTTTCTCTCTTGTGTATGTATTCTGTCGGTATTTTGCCTATGTGTGCGTTATTCTAACGATTCGTTTTCTCTATGTTTAGCAGTAGCTAAACTTATTTTTTCTAAGCGTTGCCGCTTATGGACATCGCTTTCATTAGCAATCTTCTCCTGTCTCTTCAATTTCGCCTTCTCTAAACGTCGTTTTCTTTGTGTAGTTGTTTCTGTTTTCTTCATGTTATTCCCACGAGTATAGGACAAATAACGGTCCATCCCCCCCAGAGGTCTGTTGTAGAGGGATAAGGGCTACAATACAACAGGGTTCGCCCTGGTACCCTGAGGCGCAACGTTAGCGGCAAGACATGTTTTATACACCCTCATACCATTCAGCCATCGGCACGTGCTCACCTTGGCATTGGGTCATCCATCCAATCAATCATATATAATTAATATGGGACGAAAGCAAGAGACTCGTCAAGATGAATCAAACGAGACCAAACTCGATGGGGTTGCGTCGTTTAATTACGGAGTTCCTATGGCCACCTTCCGGCTCCAACATCAGACCCTGGTTACCATATAGTATCAAAGCACTTGTCAAGACGAATCTAATGAGCTCAAATTCGATAGGGTTGCATCATTTAATTACGGAATTCCTATGGCCACCTTCCGGCTCCAACATCAGACCCTGGTTACCATATAGTATCAAAGTACTCGTCAAGACTAATCCAATGAGCTCAAACTCGATAGGGTTGCATCGTTTAATTACGGAGTTCCTATGGCCACCTTCCGGCTCCATCATCAGATCCTGGTTACCATATAGTATCAAAGTACTTATCAAGACGAATCTAATGAGCTCAAACTCGATAGGGTTGCATCATTTAATTACGGAGTTCCTATAGCCACCTTCCGGCTCCATCATCAGACCCTGGTTACCATATAGTATCAAAGTACTCGTCAAGACTAATCCAATGAGCTCAAACTCGATAGGGTTGCATCGTTTAATTACGTAGTTCCTATGGCCACCTTCCGGCTCCATCATCAGACCCTGGTTACCATATAGTATCAAAGTACTCGTCAAGACTAATCCAATGAGCTCAAACTCGATAGGGTTGCATCGTTTAATTACGGAGTTCCTATGGCCACCTTCCGGCTCCATCATCAGACCCTGGTTACCATATAGTATCAAAGTACTCGTCAAGACTAATCCAATGAGCTCAAACTCGATAGGGTTGCATCGTTTAATTACGGAGTTCCTATGGCCACCTTTCGGCTCCATCATCAGACCCTGGTTACCATATAGTATCAAAGTACTTGTCAAGACGAATCTAATGAGCTCAAAGTCGATAGGGTTGCATCGTTTAATTACGGAGTTCCTATGGCCACCTTCCGGCTCCATCATCAGACCCTGGTTACCATATAGTATCAAAGTACTTGTCAAGACGAATCTAATGAGCTCAAACTCGATAGGGTTGCATCATTTAATTACGGAGTTCCTGTGGCTACCTTCCAGCTCCATCATCAGATCAGCTCTATGTCACAATAACATTGCATTGTCATCCGATTTATACATGCATTCTAAATTTCAGCTCAATCGGAAACCGGGAAGTGGATCAAATTTAAGTTGCAAGATTTGATTACAGAACGACAGACAACGGGACAGGTGAAACTAAATAAAAGCTTGTAAAAATGGCATAATTAATGGCATATATATATGGCATTTAATAAAAAATAGCTTACTGACCAAGCATTTTATGACATGCATGAATATGAAAATTATAATTTAATTTAATGTACATATATTTTTTTAAATAATATGAATAATATGTTGAATTGATTATTTTAATGTAAGTGAACTGTAAATTAATTATTTGACATCCTAATTTTAGTTTATTATTTTTGACATGTAAAATTTTTAATATTATGAATAAATTAATGAATATGAATAATATGACGGAGAAAAGAATCTAAAAATTGTGGTATGTATTACTAACTTCACTTTACGCCAGTTATATAAATGGTCATTGATCATATGTTATGGCCCGGAGTCTTTTAACACCTTGAGCGCGGGGAGCTCCCCAGAGGAGTTCTCTGTGGGAGGTCCATTTTCGCTACCAAGCGGAAAAATCACGGAACGGCTACGCGCGTAGGTAGCACTCGTCCGCAATGAAAGTGTTAAGCCAAGTATTTGTTTATTTATCTGTGGTAATACCGAAACAGGCGTTCTTCCCGTCCCAGTCGCACGCGTCGTCAATTAGTGCCGCATGCGCAATGCGCATCCATCACGCGACAGCTGCTTTGAGACGTGTCGGAAAACCTCTGCCATCCCTCTGTATTGCTAGTCTATCTAGACCTAATGCCTTTTGTAATAAGGTTCACCTATGTGCAGTTAAACATGTATATTAACCAATTATTAATATTAAGAGCCTGTACTGTCCCACGGCAGGGCAAAGGCCTCCCTCAAATTCTTCCACGTATCCCTATCCCCTTAGCCACGCTTAAATGGGACTGGGTGGACGTCTGTCGGATGCCGGATAACGTGTGGGCTAAGCTAACCACACGTTGGGTGCCACAGCTTGTAAGGCGTCGCGGTAGACCGCGCCAGAGATGGCGTGACGAGCTTGACGCCTTTGACAAGGACTGGTGGGACTTCGGAGGATATTAACCAATAAATAAAATAAATATCTGATAGTGGAGACCTAGGCTCTCCGAAACATATCACGCGTAGTGGCACTATAGTGACTAAATCCACGTGAGTTTAACCGTTTAATTATATTTATAGGTATTATGAGAGAGATTATACCATAGTCAGTTTATATTCATCATCTACTTTTATTATTTATTCTGTACGAGCACCATCAGTGATGATATATCGTAGCGTCTGAAAAAATCTTCGTAAAAATATCTGAACACGCCTTTATTATCTTGACGATAAAGGCTGTACTTCTCTTTGAGGTGCCATGTACATACATTACTATCGAGGCCGGGAAGTGACTGGCCGGATAAGTAATTAAAGTAAATATAACTGCAAAATTTAGCCAATGACTGTTTTTTATGCTAACTTTACTTAAAGATAATTATTGGCTAAAATCCAAGATGCCGCGTCACAAACCTTTGTCAGAAGAAAATTAAAAAGAGCACTTCCCAGCCGCTTTTTAGGCACTTAACGACAACATTTCATTGCATGTTTGAGAAATTAGTTATTACCTATTATTGTATTGAATGCTGTTTGATCAGTTTGTAAAAATATCTATCGGATGGTAACCAATTCTCAGTTACTAACACTACATCGATAAAATCCCTGATCTGCGACCATATATAACATGGACGTCTAACGCCAGCTCGAAAATGCCCCCAAAAGCAATTGTTCAGTTGTGCCAAGATGGGCGCTTTTCTTAACACCGCGCATATTTTGGCGCAACATCTTTGACAAATGTTTAAAGAATATAGCCAATCAAAACTTTGATGGACCAATCACAGCTATTTTTAAATGGCGGTTTAAGTTTTTATAGGTTGATATTGACATTCATTACCGTGATGCATTGAAGAGGGGGTGACACTTGTCAACTAAAATTCAGGACCATTTTTGGAAGGCAATTTAATATGGCGTGCAGCTTCCATGTTTTATTTGTTCGTAGTCCCTGATACACCAGGCATTTGGAGGCACGTCTTCAATCTTATAGTTTCAGAGGAATCACATAGAAATATTCTTTCAGTACCTAATGGTATACACACACACACACACATCAGCCTGTGATAGTCCACTGCTGGACGTAGGCCTCTCCTATTAACTATGCGTATAGCAGCATTAGGAGGTAAATGCCCATAATCGCCACGCTGGGCAAGCGGATTGACGATCGCAGTAATGTGTCCACTGTGATGACGCTGCTGCCCATCATCAATTTCTTATCAAGGAATGGTCAGTGACACTTCAATCCCTTAGTCGACTCTTACGACACCCGCGGGAGGAGTCGGGGTTGTGACAAATGTATTCTCACTGCCGTCACCACACGGCATGGCCTATGGTATAATCCTACTTAACAGGTTGTGTTGAAAATTTCTTATACACGGGTTTCTTCATCAAGTAGGTATCATGTTTTTGACAGTAATTTGTCGGCGAATTATTTTCGTAGCTAACTTTAATTAATTTTAACATTTATTTGAGTATTTACTGAGAAGTTTTGTTTTTGGCATAATAATTTTGTGATTTGGATCATTTCTTATGAGTACTGCCAAGGAGTGGAATTCCCTGCCGGCGCCGACGTCTAAGTACATAATATTTCCTACCCATCTAACCTTCAAAATCAAGGGTGAGTGTTAAAAAAGTGAAATTTTTATTAATTGAAAACAATAACTACTTAAGAATAATATTAACTACAAACTAAATCTTTAACAACCTAAAAAACCCTTACAAGGAGCTACCGATCAAACCGCCCCGATTGGTTCCTGACGTAAAGGTGCACAATATGAATAGGTGAATCTGAATATGCATCTTCTGGGCGAACTCACTTCATAGTCTGTGGACACGAAATACCCATTAAAAAAAACAATCTGCTGTGGGGTGTATTAATAAAATAGCCTAAAAATATTAAATAAAAAACCGGCCAAGTGCGAGTCGGACTCGCGCGCGAAGGGTTCCGTACCATTATCAATTTATTATTAAAAAATACAGTTAAATCAACCTACCTCAAAAACTTATTAATGTGCATAACATATTTTTTTTAGAATTTTATATCGCGTAGTTTAAAAAATAGAGGGGGGACACATTTTTCAGACTTTGAGAGCTGATATCTCGGAAACGATTTGCTTAAATAAAAATAAGATTTATAAACCTTCATATCATTTTTAAAGACCTTTCTATTAATACCCCACACGCTTATAAACAACTAAAAAAATTTCTATCCCTCAGTTACATGTATGGAGGGCCCCCAGCCCAATGGTTTTTTTTACAATTTAGTATCATAACCCTGTAGCGGTTCATACAACACATATCCTTACCAAATTTCGTTACTGTAGCATTTATAGTTTCCGAGTAAATCGGCTGTGACAGACGGACATGACGAATCTATAATAATAAGGAGAAAATTTAAAAGATCATAAATAATAATAATAATAATAATAAAAAAAACTTGACGCCGTCAATGTCAAACGTGCTTTTATACACTCTTGGATTATATTTTGATAAATAATGTTTTTTATCGGCATTTACACGACCATTCTTACCTTCCCGTCACGGAAAATTTGCCCTTTTTATAATAAATTATATTCAAGGGCACAGCTGACGATGATAATCAGTTACAGTCTGATTAGTGCCAACATGTAATTGTCAAAACAAGAAATGTATACCAGGAGCCAAGCACGTAAGGATCAAGCGTCCCCACGTTTCGCACGCCCAACACCTTCGTCTGCCTCGTCGTCCTCCTCCTCTTCGGAATCGTCGTCGGGTGAAAAATTCACCACTGCACCCGACACCAGCGAGTCGAGCGACGAGCGCGGACCGCCGCCGCCGCCGCCACGACCACCTGTGCGGCGCGGACGGCCACCGCTGCCGGCACGCTTGGGGCCCGCGGGACATGCTGCCCCGCCCACGGCTCCCGCTGCCGGTGGTGTAGTGCGACGCATGCAATGGTCTCGAACTATGAATGAGAACGTCATGCGCGCCTACTATGGGGCTACAGAGGGGGAAACTAAACTATCCGCGTATCGCGTCCGGATGCTTCCTTTGTTTCAGGCCCTTGAACCAACTATCAATGTGACTGCGCAGCGATTATCGGATCAAGTGCGAGTCATCCAACGATTAAAGCGGCTGGATGACTCGACACTTGATCGGCTCCGCCTGGAGGCTCTCCCAGTTCGTGCGGCCTCTGCCTCGGCGCGGGACCCGCCCGCCATGTCGCCGGATCCGGTGCCGGCACCCGACCTGACACCGGGGGCACCGCGGGTTGATCCCAGTGCTGACGGGGATGACGTTACGAACCTGAGTGTGAGTACTTCAGACAATGAGCAATTGAGGAGGACTCTGGAAGAAGCGATTATGCAGCATCGCTTCACACCCGACTCTAGGCCACTATTACCTCGTTTGCCCATGAATAGGCGCAATCTAGCGTTGATGGGAGCCCTAAACGCTTTACTGGAGCCGTATATACGATCCAGTAAAGATTTGGATGATACGCACTCGATCATGTACTGCGGGGCCATCGCAGCGTGCCGTGTTGCTCGAGTCAAGTTTCCGGACTCTGACCGTGCACCTAGGACCGCTGGGGGTGTCCCCGCATGGCAGGTGCGGATCGAGCGACGTATCGACTCGTTTAGGACTCTCATTGCAAAGCTGATCTGCTTCAGGGAGGGCAACAACCGCCCCCGAGTAATGCGCTTTGTGAACCAGGCGTTCGCGGGAACGGGTATTGCACCCCGCGACTACATGGCCAACCTCACAGAGCGCATCGACTTTCTGAAGCAGAAGGTTTATGCATGGGCAAACCGTATTCGCCGCTACAGAGAGCGTGTGAACCGATTCCAGCAGAATCGCCTTTTCCAGAGTGACCAAAGGAAGGTTTACCGAAAGTGGGAGGAAACCGACTACCGTGTGTCCGACGCGCGGTTGCCGGATGCTACTACCATGAGTGATTTCTGGCGTAGTATCTGGTCAGCGCCCGTCGGACACACCGAGGGTGAATGGATGACCGTTGTCGAACGTGAGTGCGAGACCATCGAACCTATGGGGGCAGTTACCATCAGCCCCGATGACGTAAGTTGTGCTATCCGCACGACCCAGAACTGGAAAAGTCCTGGGCCGGATGGATTGCACAACTTCTGGCTAAAATGGTTTCGATGCTCGCACTCACGATTGGCAACGCAATTCCAACAAGTCCTCGAGCTCGGTTCCCTGCCACCTTCCTTAACAACTGGTGTAACCTTCCTGCTCTACAAGTCCGGTAGTACCACGGAAGCCAAGAACTACCGACCCATCACGTGCTTGCCCACACTGTACAAGCTCCTTACATCCATTTTGAGAGTAAAAATTAACACGCACATTGTTTCGAACAATGTTTTGGTTCCTGCTCAAAATGGATGTAGGGTTGGGTCCCGTGGTACTAAAGAGCTCCTCCTCATCGACATGACCATTTGCCAGCAAGTCCGGCGTAACAAAGGGGCCCTCTCCGCCGCTTGGATTGACTACAAGAAGGCCTATGATTCGGTGCCTCATTCATGGTTGGAAAGGGTCTTGGAGCTGTATAAAGTTAATGCAACTTTAAGATCCTTTCTCGGCACGTGTATGAGGCAGTGGACCACAGTCCTTCGTCAACCAGGAGGCGGGGATGGCCCCTCTGGCCCGCAGGACTTTATAAGGATCGAGCGAGGAATATTCCAGGGTGACAGTCTGAGTCCCTTATGGTTCTGCCTAGCTCTGAATCCCCTCAGCACCCTGGGACAATGTCGTTCAGATCTATCTCGGAAGCAGAAACCTATAAATACCTTGGTATGTCACAGTCTTTGGGTATTGAAGATATGGGTGGCGTCGTTGATCGGGTCGCCACTTTCCCGAAAGAAGGTTGAGGGAGGCGATGGCTGAGATACGCGTCATACTCGTGAACGGGTGCTGTTTGCGGAGTCCGGTCTAATCAAGCTCACTCATGGCTTAAATTCAAACAATTTTCCTGCTGTTCTTGATATGAGAAATTGAATTCGCTACATGTTTGTTTATTTATGATTATTTAATATTATGACGCATGGAGACCTTATACATCTCTGAAACATTTAGTGAAATGTATCCGTTTGTTTTCTTTTTACTCTGACAACTAGAGACCTTTACATCTCTAGCAGTATAATAATGCTAATTTTAACGTTTAACTAAAAACAATTGTATGCCCTTTTACATATATCTTTACATCTATACATTTCTCAAAATTCATTAAATTTATATAATTGTTCTGACTATTAGAGACTTCATCTCTATTTAATGTACTACATCTGTATTTATATTAAATCAAATTTATGTTTCGCTTTTAATTAATGCATGTTAGCCGTAAGATGTTATAAAACTATTATTTGAAAAAAGGAAAGTCCCGCTGAGTTTCTTGCCGGATTCTTCTCAGGCAGTGGTGTAGGGTTAGAACCGGAGGTAGTTTTTTTTTTCTCTCATTCGCTATTTAGTTTAACGATTCAAAAGCGCTCGTTGCTGGGCCTAATTGAATAAAGAATATTTTGACTTTGACTTTGACTATGGGAATTAGACAGGCGGTGAAGGAGCGCTTTTTCAGCCGGCTCACAAAAGTACTTAACAGTCTTTTGTCAGGAGGCAACAAAGTGCGCGCCTTCAACGCCTGGGTAATACCCATACTCACATACTCCTTTGGCATACTAAGGTGGACTCAGACCGAGCTGGACGCCCTGGATCGAAGGGTCCGTACACTGCTTACCACACATCGAATGCTACACCCGCGCTCATCAGTTATGAGATTGTACATCCCGCGGAAATGTGGAGGCCGCGGCTTCTTAAATGCCAAAGACCTCCACAACCGCGAGGTGTACAATCTCAGAAACTATTTCCTTAACAATGAGTGCGGGATGCATCGTGATGTGGTGGCAGTAGACCGGAACCTCACGCCGCTCTCCTTGGCAAAAGAGAACTGGCGCAGACCTGTGGTACTAAGCACCGAGGACCGCAAGGCGGTATGGAAGAGCAAGGAGCTACACGGGCGGTTCTACAAGGCCCTCACGGGACCTGACGTAGATCTGCTCGCGTCGGTGAACTGGCTACGATTCGGGGACCTCTTCGGAGAAACCGAGGGTTTTGCCTGTGCAATTGCTGACGAGGTTATCATGACGAATAACTTTCGGAAATATATCCTGAAGGACGGTACGGTCGACATTTGTCGGGCATGCCGCCGTTCCGGTGAGTCACTCAGGCATATTATTTCCGGTTGTTCTCAGATTGTTAACACCGAGTACTTGCACAGACACAACCTCGTAGCCAGGATTGTACACCAGCAGCTTGCTCTTCAATACGGCCTTGTGGGCTTCGAAGTGCCTTACTATAAGTACACACCTGCGGCAGTTCTCGAAAATGGTCGTGCCACGCTCTATTGGGATCGATCTATCATCACGGACAGGACTATTGTAGCCAATAAGCCTGATATCGTACTGATAGATCGATCGCAACGCCGGGCAATGCTCATCGACATCACGATCCCCCATGACGAGAACCTCGTGAAGGCCGAGAAGGACAAAGCCAGTAAGTACCTTGACTTGGCTCACGTGGTAACCGACATGTGGGAGGTTGATTCGGCGATCATTGTGCCGATAGTTGTTTCTGCGAATGGTCTCATAGCGAAGAGTCTCGATCAACACCTCAAGAGGCTCTCGCTAGGTGGTTGGGCCAAGGGTCAGATGCAGAAGGCGGTAATCCTGGACACGGCGCGCATAGTCCGGCGGTTCCTCTCCCTGTAGCCCTAACCACCGGCAGCTTGGGCCCGCCCCGCTGCCGGCGGCACCCTAGATTAGGTTTTTTATAATGTGTTTACTTGTTTTGTATTGTTTTTGTATGTTTTATTGTATTTTATTTTTATAAACCTATTATAAATTACCTAATCTAAGATGAAGATGAAATAAAAGATAATAATATTTTATTTGTAGAAAATGGGTGTAGGTACATAAAAGATCTTATTACATAGTTAGTTCCGTTTTTGCCATTTTGGCTACGGAACCCTAAAAACACTTTGAATTTTTCACTTTGGATAATTTGGTAACACAATTTAGCCTTTGTTCCCTTATATTTGTTATCAAACTGCACAATTTTACAAAATTCCCCAATTCCAGCCAATCAGATTAATAATCAAAATCGCGGCCCGCATCCGTCGACTTCAAATAAATAAGTGTTCGGCTGCGGTTGACAGCGCCGCAGATGTTGCCCCCTCCCACAGGCGAGGGGGGAGGGCGAAGTGCGGGGAGGGGGCAAAGGATTACAAGGGGGAAAGGTGTACGCTATTAATAACTTTTCAGTTTTTCGCGAATCCGGGCTGTTGATTTTGGAAATGGTTTACAAAATGGCGGATAGCGTGGGGAATTGGAAGCGAAGAGACGAGGTAGGAAATTTGCGAAAAACAACCAGTGAATGTGATTTAGTTACGTGTCGTTGAAGATTGGTCATTCTCGCGTTAGTAACAGGGTCATTGTCAGTCGGAAAAACAAAAGTTGTCCACTCGGTGGTCAAAAGTTAACAGCGTTTATAAGTCTATGCTACGATTGTATTACATAGGGTTGTAGAACGGGGAACCTAGTTGTGCCAGTAACTGTTTTACCGCAAAATTAATACACGAACTCCTTAACTTTATATATGTCCACCGAAAAGACGATAACCTAAATCTGACAATGATCCAACAGTGAAATTGCTGAACATTCTCAAAATTGCAGCATCTTGAAAATTTTTGAGATTTTAAAAAGGAGCTACGTTAAAAAAAACTACGGGTTTATTTGTTTTGTTATAGCATCCTAAAAGTCTCATGGGAAAATCATACACAAATCGATCTAGTCTCACGGTAAGCTCGATTAAGGTTTGTAAGACAAATATTTATGTACTTGAGATATTCACATTTTCCTGACCAGATATAATATCATTGTAATATATCTGGTTGTCATCTACATACAGCAGAATTATACGACTACATATCAAATAAATGTGAGCTTGTTGTATCGTTGGAGCTACAGAGAAATCAATAAAATGTATTGTGTTCAGCTAATTTTATAAAATTTTGTCTGTTGCTTTTGTTATTACGTAAAACATAATCGAATTACAAATACCGTCTTCGGACATTGAACCTTTAACTTGGCAGTGTATCTTAAAAGATACATACTTTTTGGCCCACATTTTGTATTTTTTTAAAGACAGAATTTTTTGCTCTACACAACGGCGACATTTTTTTAAATTCTGCCAAGTTTAGGGTTAACACAATAACAATATTCTGGTGCTCGTACTTTCTTTGGCCCAATTCAGAAGCCGACAAAGCCAAGCCTTAAAAAACAAAAATGCACATTAGCCCCAGGCTAAACGCTATAATATTATACGATTTCCTAAATGAAAATCCATATAACAGCCAGTCGGTGGCACATGGTGGCCTGCGAGGATATAGAAACTACGGAAGAGGCAGGGAATTATGAAAATCTACCGAAAGCGTGCTTTCGATTGCTTGAGCCAAAGAGTAGTAGAACATTTTATAGCCGGGTCTGTAGCTGTACTATGAGTAGGGAAGTAAAGGATGCCACAGAATATATAAAGTACAGAAGCTTCACTGCTTTGATGTTCACAAATGCCGGCTTTTAATGTGCCTACACAAGTATTATTACCAAACAAAATGCGAGGCGACGCGAGCAGCTGAAATGGGCCGTACTGCGTCGCGGAAAGGTCGTTACTATCCGCATTATAAGCCGCACACCGTCGAAAACAGGGTTGTCAATGAATGAAAACCAATAACGAGCAGCGCTATGAGGCGTCTGACAGATACATTACTGCAAATACTGCAATGACATCTACGTCGCTTGAGGATACGTTAGGTTTTACTCGAAGCTTAATGCATTCTATCGCGTTCGCACTGACATTGGAGTGAGCGCAATGGCCTGCTTTACGTATCGAGTAGAACCTAAATTACCGATACTTGCAAAGTCATGGTAGACCTAATGTCAGTGCGGCTAAGTCCGGCATATTTTATTTAGTGAAGGAAAGTCCGTCATATCATATGCGTCTTATACTGTTCAATTAGGGTCGGAAATCAGTTGGTAGATGAACTTTCCTGAGACGGTCTTACCGCATTGACCTCGTTTCTAAAGGTCATTAAACATAACTCATAAGTAGCGTTAAAAAATTTCGGAAAAAATCTAATGTTTATTTCGGGAATGTATGAAAACTTCATTTTTTTCGGATTTTTACAGAAACAATCAATGTCTCTGTCCATCCTTGTTTCAATTGACTTTTCCTCGGTGACATCGCACCCTGGTATAAGTGAAAATTAAATCGAATACGCATTGGTTTAGAGTTGAAAATAATAGTGGAAAATTTCATTGATTTTTTCGAAAAAATCCGGGAAAAACGAGCTGTATGGAAAAAAACGGAATTTAATCCGGAAAATTTCAACGTTACTCATAAAATGTATCTAGTACGGTCTTGGCTTGATAAGATTAATGTTAAATTTAGATTCCCAAGAACATTCTCTATGGAAGTTTCGCAACTTATGAAACTTCTCGGTACAATGCTAATTGTGCGAGCAAGTCCGTATTCGTATAATGCAGGTACTTTCATCTAGCATAATTATGTGTGCCTGTGTGGTCGTTATTTCCATTGAAACTGGTATATTCGTACAATACTTACCTTATTTATTATCTGAAATACTTAAAAACTCTATTATTTTCATTTTAAAACATTAATTTTATATCAAATCGTCCTTATCCCAAAAACGAAAGAAAATCTCTAACATTCATTTTTTTTAATCAGCCAGCTACTCGCGGCTTTCCGCCAATATTGTTGAGACAACAAGTTGTGTTACGATTTATCGCATGCATTTGCCAAGATAGCTGTACAAATACGTAAATCAGTTCAATATCACCATCAGTGCTGCCGTGATAAGTTTACGGATTGTTTAAATCATATTATTCACACTTACGATTACACTCTAACGCAGTACTGATGTCATAGAACGTTTTGTATACATATAAATATCACACTAAGTACTGATTTTTCAATCCCCAGTTAACAGTAACTGTCAAATAAATGTTAGCTCTATCCTTTTTTGACTGATGACCAGCGATAAGGACGGTAATACTTTTAACTGACGGATACTTTTAACTGAGGATTGAAAAATCTGCCCTAAAACTATGATCTTAATACATTAAGTACTGATTTTCAATCCCTAGTTAACAGTAACTGTCAAATAAATGTTAACTCTATCCTTTTTGACTGATGACCAGCGATAAGGATGGTAATACTTTTAACTGACGGATACTTTTAACTGAGGATTGAAAAATCAGCCCTAAGTGTAACATATGATTGTGGATTTCTTTATTGTTTTCTATGGCACATTCAGTAGTCCAACCTCCGGGTCGGCATTCATTAAAATTTGCCAAACCGGCGCCCGTCCGCCACACCTGACGCCCCGGGGCCCGCCGCAAACATCCCCCCGGCGCCATCCACTGCCGCTCCGACCCCCGGCCACACGCCGCGTGACGACCCGAGACAGCAATGGACGTCAAACATTGCAATCAAATCGTGTGTGAGTCTGACGTATTGGGGGATAAACTATTACTTGTTGATATTAAGGAATTGTTTATGTCAGTAGTTATTTATTGGGTTTAAGGTGGTTTAAGTAAGACTTTACATTTAAACTGACAGAACAGAACTTTATGCTGGTTGGACAGATAATCTCGTTTTGTGATTACGTATTTACGTAAAAGTACGTATTGGGAATAAAAAAATCGTAATTCATTCTTTATGCCCCGCGCATGTTTCTCTTTTTTGTGTAAAACCCTATTCGAAGGTTTGATGAGGTTTATTTCCAATCATCATCATCTCAGCCATAAGACGTCCACTGCTGAACATAGGCCTCCCCTCTGGACCTCCACATGTACCGGTTAGATTCGACCTGCATCCAGCGTGTCCCGGCGACCTTCATAAAGTCGTTGGTCCATCTTGTGGGTGGACGTCCGTACGCTGCGTTTGCCTTGCCTAGCCGTGGTCTCCACTCGAGCACTTTTCGACCCCATCGACCATCTGCTCTGCTTTCTAATATCTGTAAAGAATTCGTAAAAATATAATTTTACTGACAATAAATAAATAATAGGTAGGTATGTACCATTGAATCAAACTATACCCACCTCAAATCTAAAACAGGCTCTGACATTGTACCGAGGATGCTGGCGGCATTTCCTCGCTGTATCGTATCGTAATGCTGAATGATATATCATTTTATTTGTAAATTCAATATTACGCATTTAATTTAATATTAACGCTGATCGGATCAGTAAATAGATAAAACCGCTATTTAAAAATAGTTGTCATTATATTTATTTTCAAAACTACAATTTATGTACATAAAAAAAATTATGTACATAGATTAAATCCTAATCTACTTATCCTAACCTATATCTAAGATTGGCCCTTGTGGCGTTGTACCGAGGATGCTGGCGGCATTTCCTCGCTGTATCGCAATCGCTCGTAAATAGATTGTTACATATATAAGAGTTTTTGTGGAACAAATGAAATAATTGAAAGTTTGATTCAGTTGCTAATAAAATTTGTTTTTTCAAATCAATATATTTTAGGTATTTACAAATGAACTTAAAGTAACTGGAAACTCTTTGATTTGTAATTTTACTCGACCTTATTCGATTAAGGGATTGAAGTATAAGGTTGAATTAGGTGGTATTGTAAGCCTCCGTAGCCTAGTTGGTAGTGACCCTGCCTACGAAGCTGGAGGTACCGGGTTCGAATTCGAATCCCGGCGAGGGCATTATTTGTGTATTTATTTATCAGAAATATTTGTTCCTTGGATGACCAAGTTAAATACCATCATCACCTCAGCCATAAGACGTCGCACGGCATATATACAAATGCTAAATACATATTTAAGCAATCGTATATATGTATCTATTATATATATCGTCGCTTGGTACCCACATCACAAACCTTAATTGACAGCCAGCCATGATCAAGGAACAAAAATTTGTGATAAATAAATACACAAATAATGCCCTCGCCGGGATTCGAATCCGAAATCTCCAGCTTCGTAGGCAGGGTCACTACCAACTAGGCTACGGAGGCTGACACATTTATACAAGGTGCCCATGAGGAAAGGGAAAAATTTTAACAGCATATTCCTGAGACTAAAAGAAGCAAAAAATATAAAATGAGTTTTGGTCAATTCTGCAAAAAAAAAATCTTTTTTAGTTTTTTTTTTGATGTTTTGAATGCCTCAATACACAAAAAAAGGATTTTATTAATGAAACTATTGCAAAAATGCACATTTAAACGTTTTTTTTTCAATTGCTAGGTAATTAAAGTTTTTTTTGTTCATTTGATGTCTGTCAATTAAGTGTGACAAGACTTAGACAACATGGTAACAAAATTGTTTCCGAAAATGCATTTATCATAGCGACTTTTTCTTAAAATAGGCTCAATCCAGATAACTTCATATGACATTTTTAACTTCAAATTTGGTCAGAAATCCGCTGTTGTTTTTTTCCCCTTCCTCATGGGCACCGTGTATATACAATTTACAAAGAAAGTAATAACTATTTAAATTTTCTCAATTCCGACTCCTACCGCCATCTGTTACAAAATTGCGAAATACCAACTGTTGGCCGTTCATTACTCGTTAACTGCTGGCATTTCTTTACGGGCTGGAGCCGAGCCTGCAATGTATACTGCACACTGCAGTAAAACTTATAAAGTAGGCACTGCAGTTGGCGCCGGTGCAGTATTGAGTAAGTTCGGTAATACTTACTTTGTTAATTTATTAAATAAATATCTTGGGACATCTTACACAAATCGACCTAGTCCAACGGTAAGTTCAATTGAGGCTTGTGATGTGGGTACCTACCAGACGACGATATAATATATATAGATACTTAAATAAGACAGCCATGGCCAAGGAACAATAACAAGGAATGTGATACATAAATACTCAAATAATAAGCCCTCGCCGGGATTGGAACCCGGAATCTCCAGCTTCGTAGGCAGGGTAACTACCAAACCAACTAGGCTACGAATATAATAATCTTAAGAAGTATTTATTTATCTATAATAATCTCCAAATAAAAATTAAAAAAACCGACTTCAACCGATTTCTCCAATATCCCCGATTTGTTTCCATCATTGGTTTCTTCAAACCCTACTTTCTGAATGCAAATTCTTGTAAATGAATGAAAATTACCAAACGCATCATACATGTAAGTGCCTATAACATTTGAAGAGATCCTTTCAATTCTCCAAGATCCCATCATCAGACCGCAACTTGGTACGAACGGGACCATCTCGGGGCTATACACGTTCGATCACAAAAAAAAATTAAATCGGTACACGATTCTTGGAGATATCGGGTGACATACATACAACAAAAAAAAAACAGTCTAATTGAGAACCTCCTCCTTTTCGAAGTCGATTAAAAATAGTTATAGTAGTTAGTTTGTTAAGAGGGCGCGTAAAGGCAGGACAAAATCAGAATTTGATTTAGGTATAGGGTGAATTATTGAATTTGACATAGGGTGACGTCACCAGTAACGGACAAGTACTCAAAATAATTATGTAAGTACAATTGTACAGTAATTAATAATTATATTACTTATTTTTGAATGAGTACAAATAATAATGTTATTTTCTTTATTCATCTCTCTTCATGGGTTAGGAATTTATATGATTATAAAAATAAAATACAACAAAGCATACAAACACAATACAAAACATATAACCGTACTACAAAAAACCTAACCTAGGTGCTTAGCCAAGTTGCTAATCGCTAGCGCTTAATCGTCAATCGTAAACGAAAGGCAGCTAACTATCTTTGTCGCGCTAATATGAAAGAGTGACAGAGAGGGAAAACTACGATACGCTACATCGTATCGTGGTGATGATGATATAATACATATTATGTATATGTGCGAATACGAGCGGGATAAAAAGTGAGTTCGCGTTAATAACGCGGTTGCAACTCATGGTAAGGGCAGTCACAGGTCACAGGTGCTGTTTCCCACAGAACGCTATGCTAATATCTCGAGCTACAAACACACAGACACACAGTAGATCATGATTCATGATCATGAACAAATCGATAATTTCAACCGACTTCAAAAAATAATAAATTAAATAAATAAATATCTTGGGACATTTTACACAAATCGACCTAGTCCCACGGTAAGCTCAATTAAGGCTTGTGATGTGGGTGCCAGGCGACGATATATGTAATAGATTGATACATATAGGTATTTAAAATACATAGACAGCCATGACAAAAAAAAAAACAAATATTTGTGATAAAGAAATACACAAATAATGCCCTCGCCGGGATTCGAACCCGGAACCTCCAGCTTCGTAGGCAGGGTATGTAGGCGGTTATCATTGACCGCTTATAGAACATTTGAATTTGTCGCTTTTTTTCTCTGACAAAAGTTGTTACATAATTATAACTTCGTAACACAAAAATGTTGACGTTAAATTTTGTTTTTAACCGACTTCAAAAAGGAGGAGGTTAACAATTCGTCGAAATCTTTTTTTTTTTTTATGTATGTTCCCCGATTACTCGAAGACGCGTGGACCGATTTCAAATATTCTTTTTTTGTTTGAAAGGGTATACCTTCTAGTTGGTCCCATTGTCACCGAATCCAGATCTGATGATGGGATCCTGGAGAAATCGAGGGAACTCTTCAAATGTTGTAAGCACACATGACATTTTTCATTTATTTTCGACGACTAATCAAGTATTTGCATCTAGTCATGAACATCTTAAGTTGGTGATCTGATGATGGAAGGTACAACTCTTTAGCAATTAGGAGTTGGGGGATAATTCTTTAAGTATAACATATTTCGTGTATTTTGGAAGCTATTTGAGTATTTGCCTTTAGGTGGTCATCCTTTCATGTTGGTGAGCTGATGATGTAAGGTACAACTCCTTGGAGATTAGGAGTTGGGGGATAATTCTTTAAATATAACATATTTCATATATTTTGGAGGCTATTCGAGTATTTGCCTTTAGGTGGTCATAGTCTCATGTTGGTGAGCTGATGAGGAAAGGAATAACTCCTTAACGATTAGGGGTTGGAGGATCATTCTTTGTATATATAACAAATGTCATACATTTTCGAGATCTATTCAAGTGTTTGCTTAGTAGTTATGACATGTCGGTTAGCGGTTAGTGATTCTTTAAATAATATTGGCATGCTAAGTCTGTTACCTTTGAAATTGTTTTTGTATTCATATAAGTTCGCCAGTTCAGGTTTTATGGCCTACTACAGTGCAGTACATTCTAATTTTAAGTATTTAGAGCATACTGAATAACGATTTTATATTTACACTACTAAAAAGCAAAAAATAAAATATTTTGAAAATAAAAATAAAACCGCCTTCAAAAATTCGCCCGAACTAAAAATTTAAAAATAATTTTGGTTCCTACTTCTTAGGATTTCCTACCCAAACCTTTAAACCTTTTACCCTATTCATTGAAATAAAACATTATGGCTAGGTACCCTACAGATTTCTTAGAAGTCGGTGCCAAGCCAAATATGTTCACTTTGCGAGTACTTATATGTATTTGATAGAGGTTTGTAATATACTGTCACTCCGGTTATGCTTTCATGAAAATGACTGAGGCAGACCATTCTGTTGATAAAAGCGTAATCGGAGTGACAGTAAGTTACAAAGCTCTATCTAATATATACCTATGAACGTATTCGGCTTGGCACCGACTTCTAAGAAATCTGTAGGGTACCTAGCCATAATGTTTTATTTCAATGAATAGGGTAAAAGGTTTAAAGGTTTGGGTAGGAAATCCTAAGAAGTAGGAACCAAAATTATTTTTAAATTTTTAGTTCGGGCGAATTTTTGAAGGCGGTTTTATTTTTATTTTCAAAATATTTTATTATTGAAGCCCTTTAACTATGTACAATTTATTTGCAATTGACACATAAGCGTTAGGCGCTGCGACTATACATAACATGGACGTCTAACGCCAGCTCAAAAATGCCCCCAAAACCAATTGTTCAATTGTGCCAAGATGGGCAGGACAGCGCTATTCTTAACACCACGCATATTTCGACGCAACATCTTTGACAAATGTTTATAGAATATAGCCAATCAAAACTTTGATGGACCAATGATAACTATTTTTAAATGGCGGTTTAAGTTTTTATAGGTTGATATTGAAATTCATTACCGTGATGCATTGCAAAGGGAGTGACACTTGACAACTAAAATTCAGGACAGTTTTTGAAAGGCAACTTAGTATGGCGTGCGGCTTCCATGTTTTATTTGTTCGTAGGCTAAGCGTGTATTATATTTACTAACCTTCTTCTTAAACGCCTCTTAGCTTAGCCAGCCGATAAGATAAGTATTGTTTGTCCCTTTCGATCTTACATACATATTGATAAGATTAAAAGGGACAGGGAGAGCGGGAAATGAAATCACCCGCACTGTACTGCCGAATACATTGCGCGTTGTAAGAGCACGTGTTCGTTCCCGCATGTACAGTCAGCAGGGGGCCGAGTGCTCACATTTATCTGAACAATTTGTGTACAGTCGCCCTGAGATATATCGTATAGAGCGCTAATAAATATCTGAACCCGCTATCGTTAGTGCAATAAAGCCGTGTTCAGATATTTTCGAACGCTCCGGACGCTAAGATATATCTGATGGTGACTGTACACTTACGCTTTTGTACATCTAACTTATCAAGCCAAGCAAGCAAGAAATGTTTATGAATAAGTAGGTTAGTAGATAATGTAGATATATTGTGAAAGTCTTCGTACGCATAACCGCGACACGTTCGTCACATATTGACCACACGCTGTCCACGTTGCGACTATGCGTTTGCGACTGACACGGTGAGAGCTACCCCCCCCCCCCCCTCTCCCCTGGTGATATTTGGTGAGTTTCTTGGCTCTACCCCCCCTTGAAGTCTCACGTGTATTTTTGTCATTTAACTAAATTTAACGCTCGCAATCGCGAGTACATATTTAAGCTCAATACTTTTTCATCCCGCTCCATATTTCTTCTTAGTTTGTTCATGTTAGAAAAATACACGTGAGGTCTCCTTGTACCCCCCTCCCCTAACGTGATCTTTCGTGATTTTTCGTGACTTGGACCCCCTCCCCCTCCCTTATAAGACCTCGCGTGATTTATGCACAAGCCCTTGCTATCGAGTTGGATTGCGCACTCGTTCACGCCGCGTTATCTATTAGTGACCATTGGGTGGATCAACCAGTTGACTACTCGTCGAAAGTCTGCGTAGAGTTGCTGCCGTGTTGGTGTGGAGTGGTTATAATGTGCGAAGACCTTTATACACGCTTACCCTTTTATTCATAAACGTTTGTTAACCCTTAATAGGGCAATGGTAATGTATTTACCACCTCATTTTGAAACTTATTTTGTCAATGAATATTTATGTGTCAAACCCAATGAAATTTAGGTGTGACTGATGCCTTATTAAGGGTTAACTTAACACGTTCGACGCCGGTGACACAGCGTGTGTGACTAACAAAATCTGATTCCTATGCCAGTGACACACATACGTGATCAGAGTAATCTTATTCTTATGCCACTAGCATAAATCAAGTTTTTCCTCCTATGCCAGTGCCATAGAAATACGAACGTTTTTGACACAAGTGCTGTGTCGCTGGCATAAGAGTACAATCTGTTCGGTCACACATGCGTGTCAATGGCATAGGAGTTCTACCAGATAATTTCGATCGGCGTAGTATTAGCACTTAGTGAAACAGTACTGGAGGCGAACGTGTTAACATGCCGCTAATAATTGTTTGTCCGACACAATGTTAAGACCAAAAGGGACAAACAATTATTAGCGGCTTGTTAAGTCAATAAACGTTTATGAATACGGCGTTTAGTGCTTACTAGCGACCTGCCCCGGCTTCGCACGGGTACTATACCTACATAAAAACCTTCCTTTTGAATTACTCTACCTATTAAAAAAAACTCATCAAAATCCGTTGCGTAGTTTTAAAGATTTAAGCGTACAAAGGGACATAGGGACAGAAAAAGTGACTTTATTTTATACTATGTAGTGATAGTGAAGTGATTGTCTTAATCTATTCTCTAGCTACAGATATATCACAGCGTTCGGGGCGCTCAAAAATATCTGAACACGCCTATATCGTTATCGCAACTGTAACTAAATTTTCTGCCGACTGTACTCGTTTGTTGAGCAGGTGCGGGAATGTAACAGCTGCTCAGGGATCTATTCAGGATTGCTATCCCACAGCTGGTCACATCAGCTTTGTGACGATTCGTGACATTATGTTCAATAGAGCTATCAAAATATATCATAGTTACGTTAACAGTTACACTTTGTAAATGCGAAAATGTACTTTTCTTGATGCGACAAAGGTATAAATGTACACAATAATTGTAATTCATTCTAGTGAAATCACAATCAAAGTAACCGATATAGCTCTCCGAATCGCTAAACTAATGTGGCAGTGGGTGTGCACATTGCGCGTAGAATCACTTTAAAAAAATGCAGTTCAAATTACTCCTACAGTGTTTTATCATTCCTCAGAGTAGTCTTGTGTACCTACTTATAAACCTTCAGATATTGATACCCCCTTTTCATTTTTCAAGACTTCGATATCACTACTTTACTACTACTTTAGATTTTAGTTTTAAGTATGTGTTTTTTATAACAAAATCCGTAGCATACTTTTAAAGAATTACGTGTGAATACTTGCCATTTGCTACAGAACAGCATACTCCCCCAAAACCTGCAGCTATAATCCTATCCCGCAAACATTGCGAGCCGGTAACGTACGACGTGTTGACCCCCTCGTCGCCAGATGGCGTCCGCAAACACGCAATAACGTGGAACCTGGGTCGCGTTTTATAAAGTTACAATTTACAATTTCGCTGTTTGCCTCTCTTTCTAGCCAATATGTGCGTGCGGTAGAGAGGCAAACAGCGAAATTGTAAATTGTAATTTTATAAAACGCGACCCTGGGGGTTTGGAGATACCAGCGGTGACAACCCTTAAATTGGCAATGTTCGTCACAATGACCATTGTCTTTCACCCACTCTTTGTATTTTTTTAATCTAAATCATAATAATTTATGTTCATACAAAAAGGGATTTACATAATAGGTGTTCTATAAATAAAATGTTCTGACCTTTTCAGCTGTTTTTTGACATCATGCAAAAATGGGTCCTTATTCTTATAACATTTAATTAGTGCATAAACTACCTTAAACTAACTTAATTAATTACTAAAAAACAATAGATTAAATTGAATTATTAAAATAGATATCAATAAGTCAAGATTCTTCGCAAGAACACACATACAGTGCGCGATAATTAAATGATTAAATAATGTTTAATGACATAGATACCTATTACAAAATTAGAGAATTATACATTATTATATAAAATTTAAGACATAATTTTCTGCTCTACATAATGGGGAGGCAAGAACGCACGATTTTTTTTTTAATTTAGGGTTAGTAAGTAATAGCAATGTGAGAGAAACTAAATCTTATGAGAAATTGGTGTGCTGATTTAAATAACCACGATCTTATAACATATTATAATTAAACGTTTAAACTCACGAGTATTTAGTCACTACGTGACATTTCGAAGAGCCTAGGGGCTCATTTCTCAAAAGCTTGTAACTTGTAATACAACTGGAAGTCTCTTTTTGACGCTATTAATTAGATAAGGACTTTCGCTTGTATTACAAGTTACAAGCTAATCTAGAAATGGGCCCCAGGAACAATCGCCAATCGCAGCGTCCAGAGCGTTCTAAAATATCTGAACTCGCCTTTATTGCCATAACGATAGAGGCGTGTTCAGATATTTTTGAGCGGTCCGGACGCTACGATATATTTGATGGCGACTGTACTGGTACAGTCGCCATCAAATATATCTAACTTGTCTAAGCAGCCCAAGTTGCCAATCGCTAACGCTTAATCGTCAATCGTAAGCGAAAAGCAGCTAACTGTCTTTGTCGCACTAATATGAAAGAGTGCCAGAGAGGGAAAACTACGATACGCTACTAACCGTTAGCGATTGGCAACTTGGCTAAGCATCCTGGAGCCCTAGGAAACAAGATTTGTACTTATTCAATAAAAAGGGATAGTAAATCAAATGATTCAAACCTGGCTGACAGTGAAAGGGTGAGATTCCATTGCCTTTATATTGACCTACAAATAAAACTTACAACAATAGCCGTTTCATGACTTTGCAAGTAGTTATGGGTAACTTTAGGTTTTACTCGATACGTAAAACAGGCCATCGCGCTCACTCCAATATGTCAATGCGAGCGCGATAGAAAGCATTTTATCATAAAAAGTAAATGTTATTTATAAAACTGGCACTTGAAATGAGTATAACGTTTTTTAGGGTTCCGTAGCCAAAATGGCAAAAACGGAACCCTTATAGATTCGTCATGTCCGTCTGTCCGTCTGTCACAGCCGATTTACTCGGAAACTATAAATGCTACAGTAACGAAATTTGGTAAGGAGATGTGTTTGTCCATACATGTAACTGAGGGATACATTTTTTTTGATGTATATAAGCGTGTGGGGTATCAATAGAAAGGTCTTTGAAAATGATATGAAGGTTTATAAATCTCATTTTTATTTAAGCAAAATGTTTTCGAGATATCAGCTCTCAAAGTCTGAAAAATATGTCCCCCGCCTTTCTCTTATTTTTTGAACTACGCGATATAAAATTCTAAAAAAAGTAGGTATATGTTATGCACATTAATAAACTCTACCAACGATTTTTGGGTTGATTAAATTATCTTCTATAGTTTTTGAGGTAGGTTGATTTAACTGTATTTTTTTATTAATAAATTGATAATGGTACGGAACCCTTCGCGCGCGAGTCCAACTCGCACTTGGCCGGTTTTTTTCACTATAACCTAATTTATAAATGGTTTTATTTCTTACTTTTTGACATCTATTAATGAGGTTACATTACAAACCATAATTGAGCTTACCGTGAGACTACGTCGATTTGTGTGAGATGGCCCAAGATAAAAAAAGAATGCTCACGGAGTTATTACTTTAATATATTGACTTACAAATCATACATATAGGTATATCTTCCGTGGCACCCTTTCGGAAATCAATTCAACTGTGCGTCAGCTGTGGCATTAATAAAGTCGCACCCGGTGCCGGTGCTCATTTCAATTTCTTTTATACACCAAGGGGTATCTATCTATCTATATGCCTGTGGATGTAGTCACTGGGTAATGAAGGAAAAATCTGGTTAAGAGAAAATGGGAGCAATTTCCTCTTAAATATAATATAGGTGCATTCCAAATGTCGGGAACGTGACGCTGTTCTTCGCGTACATCTAAAGGTGCATGCAGATCAAACGAGCATTTCGCTATTTTCCCCCATTTATTCTTTCCCGCTATTCTACGAAATCAGAGATTATCAACGAATCACGTTTTGTGTAGTGATTGAATTTCGTAGAGTAGTTTGAATAGCGAATGCTAGTTTGGTTGGCATGCACCTTAAAGACATTTACGATTTACGAATAACATTTTTGGTGTATCTTAATTTTATAAATAGGTGTTTGTCATCATCATTATCAGCCTATGATAGTCCACTTTTGGACGTAGGCTTCTCCTATTAACTATGCGTATAAACGCATTAGGAGGAAAATATCCGTAATCACCACGCTGGGCAAGTGAATTGCCGATGGCAGTAATGTGTCCACTATGATGCCGTTGACGCTGCTGCCCATCATCAATCTTTTGTCAAATAATGGTCAGCGACACTTCAATACGTTAGTCGACTCTTACGACACCCGCAGGCAGTGCCGGATTTAGAAATTTGCCGCCTGTAGGCCATTTATATTTTGCCGCCCCTATCCATTGTGCTAATTTGAATAATTTGTAAAAAAAATTACGAAGAAAGTCGAAACGTAAAAAAAGTTTCTTACATTAGTCGTGGGAACACTTGGCCACTTTGGCAAGTATTTAATTTCACAGCCGTGTGTATGTTATGTACCGGAGCGTTCGTGGCAGGAAAGGAAATCCAGCATCCCTACCGCGAACTACGAAATCCGCAAATTTTAAATTTCGGGCAATGAAGGCGTCATTAGAGTGACGGAGACAAATCCCCGAAATTTACGAATTTCGGTGTTCGCGGTAGCAGGCCTTCTCTTACTATGTACAGTACGCGAACTTTTAGCTGGTGTGGAGGGATGGACGCCTAGCCAACCTACAGTGACCGATACAGTGGTAGATTAGAGTTTATGCGAAGAGACTGGGGTTGTACTTTGTATGGAAATTAATAATAATATACGACTCTACCCTTATCACTCAAACTCTAGATAGTTTAGATAGCGGTCCTTAAATTGGGAAAATAAAGAAGTTCTAACATTCAAAAATTAAAAATCAGTCTGAGCATAATTAACCCATTTAATACATCGCACACTCGCAAACAACAAATCAATCAATCTTACAATAAAACCAGAAAATATTATTACTTGGCTCTAAATATATCTGATAATTAACAATTATAGAAAACAACTTTTAGTCCCATCTTGTAGCCAGATTTGGTAGCTCATAGCTGGCTTTCATGTGAGAAAAATATTCCAGATTCGAAATAGTCTACTCAAAGAAGAAAGCGCTTAAACGTACGTTTTAAATCCATTACATTAATAGGTATATGCGACGTTTTTTCTGATTGTTCCTTTAATTGTTAATAATCAGATAACTTTCTTTAATAATGTTTGTTGTTTAATTGTAAAACATACTGAAATGTCGTCTGTTAGCGCACTATAAATAATTTACCAAAAAAAAATTCCAATTGATTAGAAGGTTTCATTATTCCCAGGGTCGCGTTTTATAAAGTTACAATTTACAATTTCGCTGTTTGCCTCTCTTTCTAGCCAATATGTGCGTGCGTTAGAGAGGCAAACAGCGAAATTGTAAATTGTAACTTTAAAAAACGCGACCCAGATTTATTTTTAATTATTGAACGTTACAATAATTGTTTTTTAGATTTTGGTCCCATCTGGTAAATTCTGGTAGCCATATTTGGTAGCTAGCTACGAAATAAGATACGTCTTTTCCTATCTTGGGGCCAGCTACCAAATGGGAAAGATTCTCTTATCCTCCAGTGTGTGACGCTGGTTTTATCATTTCGTAAATTCTTTCTATTGAAGATTGAGAGGCTGTAATTTCAAAAACTTTCATTAAAGTTCTTGTTCTTTTTGGTCGCATGAAAATTGCTGTTCATGGGTGTATTTGAGGTGCTCTAGTACGCAGATCCCTTTTCCAAAAAAGGTCGTGTATAGCGACCTTGCAGTTTGAAAAATACCTCTCACAAAGATTAAACCCCAGCTACTTCCTATGACTTCAGAATTCCCGTTTCATTGCCAGCTTGGAATCAGGAATATTTTTCTTATTTAAAAGCCAGCTACCAAACCAGGCTACAAGATGCGGCTAAATAATTACCATTTTGTAGTCAGCTTGAAATCAGGAATATTTTACTCATTTGGAAGCCAGCCATGAGCTACCAAACATGGCTACAAGATGGAACTACTTAAAGGTTGTTTTCTATAATTGTTAATTATCAGATAACTTTAAAGCCATATAATATTGACTTGTAGTTTTATTGTAATATTGATTGATTTCATATTTTAATGATAAACGGATCTTAATCGCGTAAACTTACGTTTATTTTTATCCTGACGTTTCGGGCATGACGTTACAACCGTGGTCCTTCGAGCTGCGCGGGTTTATAGAACTTCCCGCACTTGCGTAGTAAAAATAATTTTCCTCCTACTCCTTGCGTCGTATTCCTCATCACTGAGGGTCGTGACTTCTTCTCATAATTTTTGTTTTGGCGATGTTACGCCATCTGTCTCGGTCGATTGCAACGTTTAGAGCCTCATGAACTTTCGAGTCAAGGTTGGTGGATATTTGGTCGGACCATCGCATTGGACTTCGTCCCTTAGGCCTTTTTTCTTCGATCTTGCCAGTGACGAGGAGCTTCTCCAAGTTATCACCCGGTTTCCTGGCAATATGGCCAAAGTACTCGAAGATGCGACGAAGACATATTGTGCTCAGCCGAGTTTTTTTTGTAAAAATAATTTTAATTGACTATAAAAACCCAGTTGAAATTTATTAAATGGTTTAATTATGCTCAGACAGATTTTTAATTTTTGTTTCAACTTTTTCTTTTTTTTAATTCAAGGACCGCTTTCTAGAGTTTGTGTGGCAAGGGTAGAGTTGCATATAGCACTGTACAAGTATGTTGGTTAAAATTGACTTTTCCACGCTATTGAACTCTACTAATCACTCACTTTGTATGAGGGACATTACATTACGATACATTATTTTATAGATATTTCGATGTTGGTATTATCAAACCGGAATCAGAAAGGGATTGAAAAGTACTGTTGACACAACAAATGACACTTCATTTACCTAGAAAATAATTGTTTATAGATGTAGTGAATTATTAATTAATCTATTGTCTGTAAGTCTCGGCACTTAAACTAGGAATATGTGAATATAACCACGAATATATCCTAGATTGACGTATACACTGTTGTGTTAACAATACTTTCGAATCCCATTCTAATCGCGATTTGATAATACTATGTTACTGAAAGTTCATCGTAATGGTTGTTAGACTCGGTCGTTCCCTTCCACCCTTTATAATTCTGCCACCATGGCTGAAGTTTAAAAAAGTTTGCTTCTACTCTGCCGCTTGTAAGATCTGCCAAATTATTTTATTGACACCAAATAAAAAAATTTTTTGCTGCCAATTCTGCCGCCCCTAAAATCTGCCGCTCTAGGCCATGGCCTACTTGGCCTACTGGTAAATCCGGCACTGCCCGCAGGAGGAGTTGGGTGGTGAAATATGTATTCTTACTGCCGTCACCACACGGCCTTTTATTTATTTATTTATTATTTTTTTATTATAATAAAGCTTAGGATCTTCTAGCGTCCTCGCAACAGTGAACTAGATTTTGAACGCCGCTCCAGTTAATTAAACAAAGTTATTGATCATAATTTCTTGCGTACGTTTAATTAACCTGGAAACGTTTACGCGTGCTATTCCCATTGGAATACTTGTACCAGTTTCTGAGATACAGTAAAGGCCAAGCCTTCATGCTGCTACTGCTTAATCAATAATTGAGCTTTTTAAACACAAATTTTTTGAGACTCACTACTCATTCATACCAAAATTATATTAAACTCACATTTTTTAAGTCGAAAAATGCTCGTTCGTACCTTTATGAGGAGCTTTTTCAAGAACCACTGCGATAGGCTCTTGAAAAAAGCTCCTCATATCGTTAGTCGATCGGCCAACCGTATTATAATATTATAACAGTACGTACAGTCAGCTGCAGAGAAAAGTAGACCCCCTTGCATACAAATGTATATGCTACTTTTCTCTGCAGCTGACTGTACGTAGCCTTAACCCGGTTACAAACATCTTTCCCATATATATTTTTTAGCTAGTAATCAAAAATACCTACAAGCATTTGTAACAAACTATAGCGATCAGGGCGGGCGCGTTGTAACATTTTAGGGTAAAAGCACCAATAGATGACTGCCACCCAGAAGTTGACTGATAGGTCTAAAAATGCAAATAATTAAATTAGGACTTACACGCCCGGGAGTATTTTTCTCACACGCAGCAGCACTATATCGCGTCTCCCATGCGATTTCCCAGACAATTAAGCCACGCACGAGGCAGTGAGCGGTCGTCGAATTTGCGCTTCGCGCCAAAATCGCGTTTTATATGGGATCCTTATTAAAAATAGCCCTCAAAAATTTAAGCTTTCAATTACGTAAAAATCGAATATGGCTTTTATTTGCTTGATTCACTTCAGTATAGATTTTAGACTAATATCTCTATTGTGTATATTATAAAAAATATATTTTTTTAATTTATTTTATGAGATATTTGCTGGTCAAGTTATGGTTCCAATATTGTGTGTTCGGGCCAAAAGATGAACGACGGTCAACTTTTGGGCAAAGGCTCGTATTTTCAAATGCTTGTGTAAATTATAATAAAATAGCTTGATGTAATATTTATATATAAAATTTCAATCACTTTTGTAGTTGATTTTTAGACCAAAAGATGAACGACCCTTTTTTCATGTATCACGTTTTAAAGTAATTTATTTTTGTATGGAAACGGGTTTGTTCAACTTAAGAATCGCTGTGCAAAACGTGAACTAGGAAAATTTACTGGTTCATCTTTTGGGTTGGATTCCAATAAATGAATTCGAATCAATTTAGTTCGTTCATTTCGTTGATGCGGTGTCCAAAACATGAACCAACTGATTTAATTGACGGTTGAATTTGGGAAAAGTTAAACTTGGAGATCAGATTGTTACACAATGTACACCGTGTTTACATTTCATCAAAAGAAGGTTTTTTAAGTTAAATACAATTAATTTATCTAAGAAACTAACGTTTTTACTATGCTCTATTCATCTATTGGAGTCTTGCCGTTCATATATTGGTCTCGTCATATTGCAATTATGCTGGTTCATCTATTGGGGTCAAATTGTTCAGTGATAGGGCACTTTGTTCAACTGCTGGGAAATTTGACTCCTTTTTTAATATAATCATTTTTATAAAATTAGTGAAGTTTAATACGAGGCACGAAAATAACTTATTTTAAACTCAATTAAATGCGGAATCATATAAAAAAATAAAAATTGATGAATATGAGTAACATCATATAGAAAAAAATATTCAAAGTTGGGAAAGTTGCTTAACTGTTCATCTATTGGTGATTTTACCCTACATCTTTATATTCGACTATTCGTTATAACGTTATCTTCTGATTAAAAATTACCACAAATTCCACAAAACTGTACAATCATAAACAATGGAGCAAGATGGCCATAACAGACGTAGTCTCTATTGTCAACGCGCTACGGCACACGTTCCGATATTTCTGAACCCGGTGTTGTGTACATGTTTATGAGAGTATTTCAGTATTTTATTCTGTAAACTTGTAGCTGATAACTAAGTTAGTAGCCAGCCACTTCCTGCCGGAACAGATGACGTCATTCGCCACTTGCAGCAGTCGAGTAACCCAATTTTTAAAGTTTCTTGGATTGTTAGCTGTGACATTAAGTTCAAATTTTGTGTGTTAAGGATTTCTTTGAAGGTTTCACACCCAAAGGGTAAAACGAGACCCCATTACTAAGGCTCCGTTTGCGGTCTGTCTGTTGGACAGTGTGACTGCGAGTCTGTAACCAGGCTGTAATGGCTGTATCTTGTGAACCGTGATAGCTATTGAAATTTTCACGTATGATGTATTTCTGTTGCTGCTATTTAATGGTATGTCTACTGTAGAAGTATATGTAGATGACATAATAGGGCTATTCTCAAAATTTGTATCTGCCATCACCCTCAACTCCGTCACACTTTTCATACATTTAGTATGGTTTGACGGAGTTTAGACGCAGGCACAAATCTGGAGAATGACCCAACGAAATCTGAAAAGTGCCAATTATTCAGTTAGTGCATTTGGCCGCGGCCGCCGCACGTGCGGGCCATATGGCGAGGAGGCGTGCAACACTATTTATAACCGTACTAATGTATTATTTGCCTCGACGTTTCGGCTGTATTACGCGACCTGGGTTACTACTACTATCTTAACCTAGATGGTATGGTTGAGTTGATAGAACAATCCGGGGACCGGAATCGTTATTTTACAAAAACTTTTTATGTACTACTGTTGGCCGTGTGGTGACTGCAGTAAGAATACATTTGTCACCACCCCCAACTCCTCCTGCGGGTGTCGTAAGAGTCGACTAAGGGATTGAAGTGTCACTGACCATTTTTGATAACGATTGATGATGGGCAGCAGCGTGATCATAGTGGACACATTACTGCGATCGCCAATCCGCTTGCCCAGCGTGGCGATTATGAGCATTTACCTTCCAATGCGTCAATACGTATAGTTAATAGGAGAGGCCTTCGTCCAGCAGTGGACTATCATAGGCTGATGATGTGATGTGATGTACTACTCAATATTTTATGTTTAATTTACAACATCCTATTTTTAAATTACTCCATTATGTTAGCATTTTTACACCGAAGAACGAAAAAGAAAAGAACCGTTCTTTTGTATGGAGCAAATACCGGTTTACGGTCCCTGAAACAATCCCTGGGGTAGGCGAAACAGGGAGCAATTACACAAAAGATTCCAATGGGTCGAGGTGTATCCGTAATATATCCCCACCAATAAGATAAGGTAAGAACCTAGATATGGTCTAGTTCGTCACGTTCTAACAAATAAAATGCTAAAGTAACGCAAGTATAGTTCGGGAAATAATTATTATTTGACAGACTCGAATCTTAGTTACGACCTTTTGTTTTGCGTCATTTACAATAGAAAAGTGCTCGACTGCTGAGAGAAACCACCCTCAAACATTCGCGAACAAGTTCAAGACACGCGTCGGTCGCCGGTCGCCGGCCAGAATAGGCTACTTGACCCATTTTTAAACTTTGTCTTATATTATTAATCAATGTCTGATTAACGGAAAAAATATATAAATATATTTTTCCACGACCCAGAAAACCGCAAAATTATAACTTAAAATTTAAACTTTCGTTACCGCGCGAAAACGATACTAGCCATGTTAATGCTTAGATTATCTGTGGTGTGACGTCACTCAAACCGAAAGCAAACATTTGAGATGTCACTTATGTTAATGTCAAAGCCATGGCGAATTTCACTCGTATAAGATTCGACATGAAGTTAGTTTAAGATCCTATGACGTCACATCATGGCCGACACCGTTTTCAGAATACGAAATAAAAAAAAAAAAAAAAATTTTTCAATGAAAAAATATGTACCCATCAAACACTCTGAATACACCGTAATCGAAAAATATTGATCTTTTCAATAAATAACTACAGAAAATAATCATATTTTGCACTAAATTTTATACGAGTCAAGTAGCCTATACCCACGCACGGCCTAAGCGAAAACTGAGAACGTGGGTTCCAACACCCCCTCCGGCGTTGGTTGGTCGGTATTTTTTCTTTATTCTAATTTATATTATGCATAGTAATGTTATAACTAAAAAAAATACAACACCAAAAAAATTTTTCAGTTAAGTGGCGCTTTTTTTAACCCGCTAGTGCGAGAAGTGGTCAGTTCACTTTATGTCAGGTCGAAATCTTCGGAGTGACATAATTATGTAGTGCCGTACGATACGCGTGCGAAAAGGAAATTCGATACCACTTTTTTCGCACCTGTATCGTAATGTACAGTCGACGTCGAAGATATCATTACGGTTGAGGTGCGAAAAATATATTTACACGACTTTATTGCCTTGACATTAAGGTCGTGTAAATATATTTTTGGCACCTAAACCGTAACGATATCTTTGACGTCGACTGTGCATTAAAATTAAACAATTTGACTTGTTCCACAAAATATGATGCTATGTCACTTAAGATCCCAGAGGAAACATTATTTCCCTTGACCGTGCCTACGCATTTACATGAATTTGTGAATTGTTGTGTTACGTCAGTTGGCCGCGCACGTGGGGCCATATGGCGCTGGTATTTATAACTGCCACGGAGGTCAGGGATTCGATTCCCTGCTTCATTTCATGTTTCAAACAATGGCTTACCCAATTAGCGTAACTATTTAAGAGAAATTAAATGAAAGTCAGTTTTGTAAGGACGAGCATGATTTTTTTTAAAAGCCTTGTGTTTTCATGATGCAAAGTGGTTTATTATTTATACAATGAAATGACCGTAATAGTACATTGTGTATCAAGGGAGGTAAGTACGGAATTACTACTTACTACTACGAGAGTGTTAGAACTTTTATGACTCGAGTTATTATTCCGCTTACCGACCGTGATGCATACAATGTTTTTCATCACACTTGCTGACAAAACAATAATTTTTAAGACAAAATATTATTAAATGACGTACTGATATTTCTATTACTCCCTAGGGAATTTTACTTTTCTATTACTCCCGCTACGCGCGCAAGCAATGGCGCGCTTAGACAGCAAGTGTGATGAAAAACCAATTTCATCATTGTGATTTAATGATTAATTAGAGTTATTACAAAATATATAACAATTTTTTTTACAGCTCAATAAATGATTTATGTATTATCCTCCTAAGGCCCAAGGCGAAATTTGGCTCCTAGTCATTGCAAACCACGGTCCTACTACTTGTAGTAGTACTATTGTTTCATACTCGTCCAGGCCCAAACATTAAGATCACATTTTTTAAATGATATTTTACTTGTATACCACCAACAGCTTTGGGGCATATTTTTTCTCAGTTTATGATACCTTTTTGAAGAAATTTAGTTTTATAAAAATTTTAAAAATTTAATTTCTATCAAATGTATACCTACGTCAGATTAACTTTGGCGCGTTTGAAAGCAAAATTTCAGCTTTTGTAATAAGTCCTACTGGTAGGACCGTGGTATGCTATGACTATACTATACAGCTGTTTGGTGCGTGGCTGCTGTGTGGCAGAAGCTGGGTCTGAATGACCAAGTTAATTATTGCTATGTAATAGGAAGAGGCCGTGTGGTGACGGCAGTAAGAATACATTTGTCACCACCCCATCTCCTCCTGCGGGTGTCGTAAGAGTCGACTAAAGGATTGAAGTATCCCTGATCATTATTTGATAAAAGATTGATGATGGGCAGCAGCGTCATCATAGTGGACACATTACTGCGATCGCCAATCCGCTTGCCCAGCGTGGCGATTATGGGCATTTACCTCCTAATGCGTCCATACGCATAGTTAATAGGAGAGGCCTACGTCTAGCAGTGGACTATGATAGGCTGATGATGATGATGATGATCTAATAGGAAGGACCTTAGGCCTTAGGTTATGATTTTTCTATCAAATCTTATAAATACTAAGTCCTTATCCATATCCAATCTATTTCAAAGTACCTAATATCTAAACCTACTTTCACCGAAACGTCGCGGAGACAGACACATTTAGTTACGGCGAAGGAGTGAGCGATGTTTAATGAAACTTGAAAAAAGTTATATTCTGCAGCATTAGTTGAATGTAACACCTGGGGCGGAGCCCTACTACCGGTGCCGTCGAGTTCCGATCGAGAAATTGTCAACGAAATTCCGGAAACTTTTACAAGGTTAGAGCCGATTGCAAAAAAACATTAGTACATAAATAAATATCTTGGGACATCTTACACAAATCGACCTAGTCCCACGGTAAGCTCAATTAAGGCTTGTGATGTGGGTACCAGGCGACGATATATATACCTAATAGATAGATACACAAAGATACATAAATACATAGACAGCCAAATTATGGAAGCTGCAGCTCAAGAGTCCAAAAAAAACCAATTACTTAAAACACTTTAATTAAAATTCAAAAGTTACAATAAAAATTACAAGTAAAAATGAAGTGAATCAATGCGATGCTAGCGATTGAATGCGTTCCCAGTTAGCGATCCCACGGCGGGCGCGGGTTGCTTGGTCAGCGCCTCGTGGCCGCAGCGTGTGACGCCGGCTCGTCCTCGATGTCAGCATGTATCGCTAGCGCTGCTAGGCCAGCGATCTCCTTGTATAGACACCGCATAATACCTCCCCCCGTAGATCAGCAACTATTTTAGAACTTTGAGAGAAAATGTTGCTGGCAGGCGATTATCAGCTGAAGATTCTATTGTAGGTAGCGAGGTCTCTGAGGTGGTTACAACGTTGCTGCTAGTCGACATGGCCTCTTCTTTTCTCTTATGGTGACAAGCTATGAGGTTTCTTTTTAGGCCAATGTAGATAATACCGATCCCAAGTATGATAATATAGAATGGTATCGTAGTATGGTACATCGTCGTATTTGTAGGTTGAGCAAGCTGCAGTGGTTGTTGCAATGATACTCTGTTCTGAATGTCCTGGAGGTCTCTAAGATTGACTGTATTTAGTGGAATTGCTGGTTGAAGTTTAAATGGGCTCGTCCTGGTGTCGTCCGTGATCTTCATCATTTTCAGAGGTCTTCCTTTCACTCGGTCTTCTGTATTTATGATGGTGAAGTCATCGGTTCTTAGCAGACAGTTCTTCGGTACTGTGGCTAAGTAGCTGCCGTTGAGGGTAATATAATCTTCTCGTCCACATATGAGGCGTATCTTCGCAGGTTGAGGGAATATTAGGGCGTAGCTTCTGTCATCTAGTTTCTGCATGGTTGGTTTAGGTAATGAAATAGTAGTCTGCTTGCAGGAGTTGTCCATGGACTGCTTCTCAATAAGTTGGTGAATACAATCCGGCTGAGTTCTGATCTGGTGATTGATATCCGTTTCACAAAGATACCATGCCTTTACCTTCGGGCATTCTGCCTCTATGTACACATATGAATCGCCGTCGGTTGCTATTAATGGAAAAGGAGGGACAATAATTTGATTGGATTTATTAGGTAGAATGGGAAGTTTATAGAGGTTGTAGTTGTGAGGCGATACAATGGGAAATCGGAATATGATTACTATTCTATTTTTGACAAAGTAAGATCCAGTTTTAATAACGTTATAATATTCCCTAGGTTCTAAATCTAGTACTTGTTCCTTATCGTACAAGTTTCTAAGTCTATCCAACATGCTATTCAATACTTTTATGCTTAACATCGAATGATGTGTACTAAATGTACGCGTAAATGCTAAAATGTCGTCTATTCTATGTAATTCCTTAACTAAGTCATCTATATTATTATTAATGATTACCAAAAGCTGGGCAAATTTTGCGTATTTAATCAAACTTGTCTCGGCCTGGGCGTTACTATTTAGGATAAGTAACAGAGTTTCATTAATTTTGACTTGATTCCTAACAATTTGAGAGACTATTTCCGTATGGTGATGCATCCATTCCTTGCTAAGGCTAATGTGATCGTTAAGCTCTGTAATGATCCTTTCCTGGTTACCGCCTAAGGTTCCAATGGCATCATTATACCTTAATGCATCGGAATGGTCCAAATTGCCTGTTAAACTTTTTATAACGGAGCCTAAACCGTTTACCAGTCCCCTCTTGCTACGATTGGGTCTTAAACTTTCCAACTCATCTGATGCCTTATCTAATTTACTAACTAAATACTGGATTTGGGTCTCGTAAAGGGCAAAGGTGTCATTGGTGAGTCTGTCCTTTGTTTGTCTCAGTTGATCTTGAACAGAATTAATGCTGTTCTCAATGTCAGTCAGTTCTATATACTGTAGGAATGTATGGGTCTGTGTAGTCAGCCTCATGTCACCTATATTAAAGGGCAACAGTCCGGGTCCGTCCGCTAAATCTTCAAGTTTTATCTCCTGGCCCCGGGAGAAACGTGTCATCAGGATTATCAGGAACATTCTGTAACAATTTAGCTGACTTAGGTACACGCTTAAGGCGAGATTTTGCGACGGGGCCTCGTTTCTTCGAAGTGTATATATGTATAGGCAAGTCCGAAATTACCCTATCTTGTGTGTATCGGGGTGCAATTTTTTGTCTGTCAGCTGCGGGATTTTTGATAAATACCTGTTGTCTCGGTTGATACTCCGCCTCCGGTTCACGGGATTTATTCCTATTTTCAATTATTGCTGCACGATCAACGGATGTTGACTTATTAATCATATCGTAAATTACCTGCATTTGTTCCTTATGGTTCAAAATATACTGTTGTAATAATTGTTCATTCAAGTCGATATTTACAGGATCGCGGGGGTCAAAATGACCCGTAAGGATATCATATGGTCGGCACTTAGTGAAACTGTGGATCGAACTGTTATAAGCTATGATTGCATATGGCATAAGGTTAAATACTGGTTCGTCTCTGCGAGTAAGCTTAAGGATTCTGAGATGTTCCAGTAAGGTAGAATGAAAACGTTCTATAATCCCATTGTCATTAGGGGAATGGGCTAAAGTTCTATGGTGAGAAATTTTATGTAGCCGTAAAAACTCAGCAAAGAGTTGATTGGTAAACTCAGTTCCATTATCCGTAACTACAGTCAGGGGAAATCTATGATGGGAGCCGTATTTCAAAAGGGCTTGAATGATACTTATGGCTGTCCCGTCTCTCAGGTGATAGGCCTGTCCGTACTTAGAAAATACATCCACAAATGTTATATATTTTTCGTTTTGTGCAGTAAAAAGGTCTATATGAACTATTTCAAAAGGTTTAGTAGCAGGGGTAACCAGATTAAATTTTTGTTTTATGGGATGTCGATCATACTTAGCCTGTCCACAAGTTATACATTCATTGATAAATTTAGTTATCTGATCTTTCATCTTGGGCCAAAAATATTTACGTGAAAGTGCTAAGTAACATTCGCTGATGCCGCGATGGTTGGTTTTGCCTTCATGGTAGTGCCTGATAATATCCTGTTGCCTTAGATATTCTTTTACATTTTCAAGCTCTGTCTTGGCTAGAACTAGATTCATAGCAGAATTTTTAATTTTTTTCTGTAATATGGGAATTATTTTATACATTCCAAGTGGAGGGGTGATTAGTAGTGCTGTTTTTACTTTAGGGTTGACATATTCCTTAATTGCGTTAATGACATCTTCTTCCAAATTAGATTCCAATAATTGAACTGAGGTGCGGGTGTGGGTATCGAATGGTTTTGTCACGGTTGTGCGTTTCTTAAAGCTATCAACTATAGTCAGACACAGTTGTCTATGAAATTTATTGAGGGGTTCACTCGTTATTGGGACCTCGAGAATGGGGTTTTCACTATCCGTATGGACTGTCATAGTCGATGATCCAAGTGTTGGTTGTTTTTCAGTCGGATTTGCGGCTAATGAGTTACATTCGTCTTCCGTTGTTGGTTTTGTTAACAGGTCTTTAACGAACTCAGTCATTTCCTTGTCTGTCATCTGGTTCTCGCTAGTTGGGTTGGTAGGCGTGTCAGTCTGTTCAGTCTCCTCATTGTATAACTCAACTCTGGAAAGGGCATCCGCGTTCGTGTTGGACTTACCTTTTTTGTAGACCACAGTGTAGTTGTACTCGCTGAGCTTTAGACGCCATCGTGTCAGTCTGGAACTGGGTTCCTTTACATTCATCAGCCACTGGAGGGGTTTATGATCAGTTATTATTTTAAATTTTCGTCCATATAGATATGGACGGAAGTATTTGGTGGCGTAGACTATAGCAAGTAGCTCCTTCTCGATTGTACTATAGTTCATCTCGCTCTCATTAAGCGTTCGGGAAGCGTATGAAATAGGTTTATCCGATCCCACTGGTCCTTGGGATAAAACTGCTCCAACGGCTACGTTAGATGCATCAGTAGTCAATAGGAACTCTCGGTTAAAATCCGGATACTGTAAGATGGGGTCATTAGTTAGAAGTGTTTTACACCTCTCAAAACAATCGACATAGTCGCGGTCAAGTGTAATTTTCCTACCTTTCTTCAAACAGCTGGTCAGTGGCTTAGTCGTTCGGGCAAAATCGGGAATAAATTTCCTGTAGTATCCCAGAAGTCCTAAAAACTGTTTTATCTGTTTAGAAGTCTGCGGTATTGGGTAATTTTGGATGGCAGCAATCTTATCAGGGTTTGGCTTTATACCTTCGCTACTGATAATGTGCCCTAGATAAGCAGTTTCCAATTTTAAGAATTCAGACTTGTCCATCTGAATTTTAAAATTAGATTCTCTGAGTCTTTGAAATACCTTTTCCAAGTTGACGATATGTTCCTGTAAACTGGTGCTGAAAACGATGATGTCGTCAAGGTAAACTAAACATACCACGTTTTGGAGGCCTCTCAAAACGTTGTCCATGACACGCTGGAATGTGGAAGGCGAATTCTTCAGGCCCATCGGCATACGAAGGAATTCGAAGTGTCCATGTTCTACGTTGAAAGCAGTTTTCGGGATATCCTCAGGGTTCATTTCCACTTGGTAGAACCCACTTGCTAGGTCCAACGTCGTGAAGTATTGACACTTACCCAGTTTGTCGAGAACATCAGCTATATTAGGGATCGGGTATCGGTCATCGATTGTCTTCTCGTTCAGCTTCCTGAAGTCGACTACAAGTCTCCACTTTTGCTTACCTGACGCATCCATTTTTTTTGGCACAACCCAAATGGGAGAGCTCCAAGCAGATTCTGAGGGTCTTATAATATTCTGTTCGAGCATCTTCGTGATTTGCTCCCTAACCTCCTGTCGATGAACAAAAGGGTAGCGGTAGCTCTTCGTATATATGGGGACCTCATCCGTCGTCTTTACACAGTGTTTTATCTTATTTGTGAAGGTCAGTGGCTCGCCCTCAATGTAAAACACATCCGAATACTGAGAACAAAGTCGCGTAAGGTTTGCTTTTTCCTCTAGATTGAGATGGTCGGTCCTCAATTTTGAAAGAACTTCCTTCGTACGGCACGAGTTTGGTTCTTTTGTCGTACACTCAATGTTAAACAATTCCGCCTGCGCTGGGTGGTCCAAAGAAAATATTATGTCATTGTCAGTCGGGTTCTCGATGTCTACTATGCCACGATTATTTTGAACAGTTGTTACACATTCGTGTATAACACAGTTACATATGATCTGGCCATGAACGAGAACTTCCCCGTCCGGGGCATTTATTGGTATCCGGGCCAGTCTAGAGGACCTAGCCGGAATAATATCCTCGTAGAGGTTAACATTTTGGGAATTATATACCCTAATAGGGTTGGTGGCATACCTAGTTATCAATGTTTTGGTCCCTAAATCGATTTTTGACATCCATTTCTCTAGCAAATTATATCCTAGAAGGCCTTCGAAATAATTATGGAACTTATATATGAATAATTTTATATCGTCCTTCTCGTTAAATTGTTTAAAACAACGTAATGTGATTGAATAGTTATGTGTGGAGGTAGCGTGGGCATTAGTCACTTCAAAAGGGTCATATTGTAATGGGTGGCGAGGGAAAAATTTCTCTACGGCTTCAGGGCTTATGAAAGAATTGTTAGCGCCTGTGTCGATGAGAAAGTTCATTGGGGGGTCCTCTATTCTAATGTACGGGAGTCGGCGTTGCGTCTGTAAGTTGATTTCTATTTTGGTCTTTTTGATGTTGAGAGGGCCGGAAAATCCTCCAGTTTACTTGTAGATGGTTGAGGGTCAGTGTCATAGACTTCCTCAACGCTCGGGGTGCTGTCATAGTCATTTGTAATGTCTAACATGTCGTAGTAATACGAGTCCTCGTATTGGTCAGTGTAGGGATAATATTGGTAGTCGGGGTAGCTTCCCGATTCATTAAAATTAACCTCACCTGCTCCTGAATTATTAGACGGGGCGAGATTTCTGGAAACATAGTGGCTCACGCCACTCATGGGCTGAGGGTTAGCATGTTGTTGGTTAGGTTGGGCCTGACCCTGATTTCTAGGTGCTAACCTGAATAAATTACTACGTGGGTTGTAGTTAGACGGCTGAGCTGCGAACATCTGCTGGGTGCGAGATGGCATCCTCTGCCGGGGCTGCTGGTATTGCTGAGGTAGTTGCGGCTGCACCGCCTGAGGTGCGCTAGGTCTAGGTGGTTGGGGTAATGAGACGCCCTGAGCTTGAGGAGCTGGGCTAAACGCTATGGGTGCAGAATTTTGGAAGGCCATGGGCCTCATAGATAGCGCGGTAAAAGGTGAAGGCTGCGTATTTCGTGATCCATACTGAGTCCTGAATGGATCGTTACGTTGCTTAACATACATGACATTCATCTCTTCTTGAACAAATTCAAGAGCCTTTTCAATGGTTTCGGGACGCATGCATCGGATACGGGACCCTAAAGGTTCCTTTAAACCTCGTATAAACGCTTGTAAAGTAACTTTTTTATATAACGCGCGTTTTGATTCGACGGTCGTTTGAATTGATTCATGTAGACTTATATAAGTCATCATGGTGCTAAACAAATTTTGACAATGGTCATAAAATTGCTGTGGGGTCATATTCCCCTGGACGGAACTCGAGATATCACTGTATAAGGCAGTTTCATCACGCTGATCCGAAAAATTATTAATCAAAGAAGTTCTTATATCAAGCCAACTACTTGGAATTCCGTTACCATTAATAGTGCGGGCGGCATCTCCTTTAATTTTATTCAAAATGCTGTTTAGCAAACACAGGTTAACTAACTCCGCGTTATTATCTCCTGCACTTACAAACGTTGTAACTAATTGGTCACAAAGCTTTATAAACCTAGTTAAAACATTCGGGTTCCCCTCGAAATCGGGGACCAAACGCAAAGCTTTAAAAATAGTGTCGGGGTCGTTGCGCCCTTCCATGTTAATAACTTCGAAAGATCTGTCCGGATCCTCCCCTACAATATTCCTAATTAAATCTATATTCCGATGGCGATTCTGTCTCGATGCAGATTCGCCAGATCCAATATTCCTGGGATGGAAAATTTTGGAAAGGAATGCCTATTTCACTAGAGCAAGGAAGCAACACGAGATTGATTCAAGTGTACTCACATATACTGCATATTCTTGGTATCCTTGGTGAATCGATGGCTGGATTCCTCTGGGTCTGCAAACTTCAGGTTCTTTTCAGGATCTCGACGAGGGCGTTTTGAAGGCCGGCTGCTCGTAAATCGCGCGCGAATTGGCTACCGCACAGCCACGAGAATCCGAATACCGACTGCGCCAATTATGGAAGCGGCAGCTCAAGAGTCCAAAAAAAACCAATTACTTAAAACACTTTAATTAAAATTCAAAAGTTACAATAAAAATTACAAGTAAAAATGAAGTGAATCAATGCGATGCTAGCGATTGAATGCGTTCGCAGTTAGCGATCCCACGGCGGGCGCGGGTTGCTTGGTCAGCGCCTCGTGGCCGCAGCGTGTGACGCCGGCTCGTCCTCGATGTCAGCATGTATCGCTAGCGCTGCTAGGCCAGCGATCTCCTTGTATAGACACCGCATAATAGCCATGACCAAGGAACAAATATTTGTGATAAATAAATACACAAATAATGCCCTCGCCGGGATTCGAACCCAGAACCTCCAGCTTCGTAGGCAGGGTCACTACCAACTAGGCTACGGAGGATGACATTGTGCATAAAGGGAGGTAAGTACGGAATTACTAGCGAGAGTGTTAGAAGGGCCGTAGGCGGAGGGCTTTTAATGACTCGAGTTAATATTCCGCTTACCGACCGTGATGCATACAATGTTTTTCATCACACTTGCGGACAAAAAAATAAGTTTTAAGACAAAATATTAAAGGCCGTAAAGGCATTTTGTATTACTCCCTAGGGAATTTCACTCTTCTATTACTCCCGCTACGCATGCAAGCAATGGCGCGCTTAGACAGCAAGTGTGATGATACACAAAAGATACATAGACAAGGGCTGTAAAGAAAACAAAGACGTTACACCCGTGGTTGCAGGCAGGCAGACAGATTACGCGATTCACGGGAATAGTATATTAAGGATAAAGATTAGTATATTACGGTTGGACGACGACGGTGGCCAACAAGCATACGGCCCGCCTGTATTAGATTACTATTTCATAATCATACATAAACCAAACCATCGCATTTTGCAAGCGCAACGAAGAAGCTAAGATCCAAGAGTATCAGACGATGCTGAAGTTTCTGTTAAAAGTGAGAATGAGAAAATAATGAGGGTTTTCTCGGAAACGTATGCCACTAGTTGGCGCCACATAGCCGTAAGGTCCCGCTAAGAAACACAATTTTCTAGCTCCAAAGAAAAACTAACTAGAAGGTATTTTAATTTTTTTATATAATTTTATTAACTCATACATAACATTTAAACACGAAACAATAGGCGCTCTGAGAACTTAGACAAGTTTCGGTTCGGGACCTGACGCCTCAGTGCTGCCGCCCTGGTGAACGTCATTTCAGAAAACCCTCATTCGTTTCTCACGTGATTCTTTCTCAATCCGAGTACAGTCAAGTGGAAAAATAAGTAGGTAGGTATCGAAATAATCCGCGCAAATATGTTACGACGTTCTTATTACACAGAATTAGAGTGCACTGGGACATGTTTTTGAACATTTTTGTGTAAAGTACAATCGTGAAATTTTGGGAAAACGAGGATTTCCGGCCAAGTTTTTTTTTTTTTTTTTTTTTAAATAAATAAATATCTTGGGACATCTTACACAAATCGACCTAGTCCCACGGTAAGCTCAATTAAGGCTTGTGATGTGGGTACCAGGCGACGATATATATAATAGATAGATACATATAGATACTTAAATACATATACAGCCATGACCAAGGAACAAACATTTGTGATAAATAAATACACAAAGAATGCCCTCGCCGGGATTCGTACCCGGAACCTCCAGCTTCGTAGGCAGGGTCACTACCAACTAGGCTACGGAGGCTGACAAAAGTTGATATATACGACGAGCGTGCGAGCGAGGCCGGATAGGTAACGACGCCGGGAATTCGTTTTCACGCCGAGGCATGTATAGTGCTTTTCTCAAACATGCAAAGAAATACAAAAAAATACAATGTTGTCGAAAAAAAAAGTTACTTTACAGGCCTAGGCCTGAAAAGTGTTATGAAATTCCATTTCCATCCCAGTGAGTTACTGCGCCCTAAAGGCCATACTTCCGAGTGTTCCATCTTCTATTTTAAGGAACGTAAAAGACATTTCATTGCATGTTTGAGAAAATTTTATTTTGTCTTTGACTGTGCAGTGGTAAGGGACGCCCGGTTCTCGTTAGCGCAGGTGCGCCGCAGGTGTTGGCAACAATTTTTACTTTCACACGTAATTGGAACTTCAGATTTGTTGAGTTTGGATAAATTTTTAGTTTGCGCTTTGAATTATTGACCAAAAAGAAAAGGTTTATTTTGGCCTTAGGCAACAAAAGACTATATTTCAATATATCTTGATTATGTTTATATTATCCAATAAAAATTTAAAAATAAACCTAAAAATTAAGTACCTGCACAGTATACAACGTGTTACATAAGCCATTGCAAACCTTGGGCGGGGTGATTTAGTAGGCTATACTGAACAACTTTTACTATGGGGCCAATCACGAAATCTAAAAAAAACATTTATTTTTCATACATTTTGATCACGAGGTTTTATATGAAAGAGCCCAAATTTTTTTGAGATTTCTGGCTTAGCTCCATAGTAAAAGTTGTTCAGTATAACCTACCAAATCACCCCGTTCAAGGTTTTCAGTGGCTCGTGTAACACGTTGTATACCTACTAAAAATGCAACATTTTGTATCCATTTTCATAATTTTGAATTTATGGGTAAATTTTGGGCTACTTCTATTCAGAATCATGAGCTCTTCCGATCTCAAAGGAAGAAAAACATGTACCAAAATCTTCATATATTTTCCGGGTTTTTTCTTTTGTTACCGCCATTCAAGTGTATGGAAAATGGTAACGCAATAAAAAAAAACATGTAATTTTTTCTCCCATTGGACTCGAAGGAGTAGAAATAACCCAAAATTTACCCATAAATTGAAAATGATGAAAACGGTCAAAATAAAAAGAAATGCTCTTTCAGAAAATAAAGGAAAATACCAATTTCTAAACTGTTTTTAGTCGTTGTATTTGGAGAATTGTGGTTTAAAAGTTTATGGAACTAACAACACGGAATTGTTTTCAAACAAAACATCGACCAGTGTGATTAATGTTCTACTTCTTAATTGCAACTGTTGTAACAATATGTTCCTTTGTTCTTAACGAACTTAGGTAATTGCATTTTTAATAATGTGTTCCAATAATACGAAATTATTTATCATTACTATCATTAGCTATCAATTTCGGCTGGATTAATAATTAATGTCATCAAATCAGCATAAGAATTATTTTTGATTATTATTATACAAATAAATACAAATACAAATACAAATCATTTATTCGTGGCAAATATAACAAGCATGACAGGACAAGACAAAACAGACAGATTCAGCACTTAATATTATACCACGAAATGGACTCGCCTCAGCATAATGTCGACCCGAAAGCCAACGCTGATCTTCCGGCGAGCCCATTTTTGTGGCCACGATCGCAGCGTGTGAACATGGCCTAACAATTCGCGCCTAATGGAGGACGCCAGGTAGGGCAACACACAAATAACTAAATAATGACGCAACATTGACAAGGCCATGTGTCACATCAATTTTTTATTACAAAATTTACAAATGAAAAAATGAAAAGTTACAAATATAAGTTTACAGTTAAAACATGATTAATATCGTACTTTAACTAATCAGTACATCAGTCGATTGTGAAATACAAATGTGGTGTACAAAATATATGGAAGTAAACAAGGAATATAAAGCACAAATTACGTTGAACACAATCACACGAACTAAATGATAAAATAGATCCTTTTATTATGATCCTTTATTTATCTCTCTTTAAAAAAAAAGTCTATAAAAATCATTTTATTATGTAATAAATTCTATAATGCATGTTATTTTAGCAAGATGTATATTTATTATTCTGTTTTGAAATAATAAATCCACCTGAGTTTCTTACTAGTTCTTCTCAGATTTCATTGCATGTTTGAGAAAAGTAATTTATTCACTAAAGCATACATACGCAGGACTCAACAATGAGAAAACTACAATAACACAAAACTGAAATAGTACATTTCCTAACTAGTGCGGGAAAACTTTTTTCGGCGAGGGTGAAAGTTGGAGCCCGACTGAAACGAGGGCGACAATCACCCGAGTTAAAAAAAAGTTTTTGCACTACACGTGCAAAAACTTTCCCTGTCCCTTACACAGGGACGATTTTTTTCATAACAAGTGCGTCAAAAAGAGAAATTACCACGCGCGAAGCGTGCGCAAAGTTCGTTTTTGCGCACTAGTTAGGAAAAAGAATATACATCAGTCTGGCTAGGGTTTTACTCACTTAAGGCATTGACTAACCTTAAGGTGTTAATTAAGATAAAAAATTGTGTAAACATTTATGAACTGGACTGTACCCGGCATTAAGGCCGAGCCGTGCACGCCACGCAGGCGATGTGCTATCTAATGTGACATTTCATACGCTACAAAGTGCACGCCACACACACGCATTCGGTGTGGTTCTGCCTTTAGTAAGTTTGCTACGAACGCATAACGATGCGACACCCTCTTGTGTCAGTAAAAATAAGATGTGTCAATGTGTTAAGGTGCATTCAGACCAAACGAGCATTCGCTGTTCTATCCCCCACTTTACGAAATCAACTAATCACATTTTGGGTAACGATCGAATTTCGTATAGTAGGGGGTTAGAATAGCGAATGCTCGTTTGGTCTGAATGCACCTTTAGATTGAATTAAAGGGCGTTTTCACAAACCGTTGTTTGAAATCACATTGTTATTTATTCGGACAAGTTTGGGCTTGTCCTACTCAGGATTACGAGCCCTTTCGATTTTAATAGGAGAAAAAATGCCCCAAAATGTTTTTTCCATTAGGTTTTCCGTAATGGAAGGAATGAAAACTGATTTAAACTTTCACGATTATCACTCATATTTTACAGACAAACGGGTCTTAATCGCGTAAACTTACGTTTAATTATATCTTTGTTGGAGTCCGGACCTAACCACTGGATTGAGCTCCATAACCCGACAGTCCTCTCAACCGAGCGTATACATCATAGCCGAAAAGTACGTGAAGCTATTGAAATTAAGAAACATCGGAATTTTAATCAAAATGAGGGACAAGGAATCTCGTCCGCGTGGAATCCCGTGATTTACAAATGTAAGCGTGGTGAAACATCCATTTTTAAGCCATTGGATGTTGTGAGTGTTGTGTGTAGGCCTAGTGACAACCCTAGCCTAGAAGTGAATAATCAAGATCAAGTGCGGGTAGTTCGAAAAACCCGCGCAGCTCGAAGGTGTTGATACATTCTCTCGCCAGTCTGCCTGCGACCACGGGTGTAACGTCATGCCCGAAACGTCAGGATATAATTAAACGTAAGTTTACGCGATTAAGACCCGTTTGTCTGTAAAATATGAATGAAAACTGTATGAAAATTATGGGACATATTTTTTTTCCTAACAAAATCGAATGAGCTCGTGATTCTGAGTCGAATAAGCCTAAACTTGACCAAATGAATAACAAGGTGATTTCAACATTTTCAACAACGGTTTGTGAAAACGCCCTAAAGCTTTCGTGAGACATAATTATAAATATAATTAAACGGTTAAACTCACGTGTATTTAGTCACTACGCGCGACATCTTCCGGAGAGCTTAGGTCCCCATTATCAAGCATTGAGCCCGCGATCACGCCAAGCGATTCGCGAAACAGTGTCGCGCGTAGTGACTACGAGGGTTGTCTATTGTTTGCCCGACAGTTATTTAACATAATATTCATATGCCCGAATTTCATTTGCCCGAATGATTTGTTTACCATAAAAATTGTATGACATACTGCTTGTTTACCCGAATATTACCTTCCATAATCATACAATGCCATCCTATTTCTTTTCCATATTATTAAGTGCAATAATATGGTTTAATAGAATATTCAAATGCCAGAAGCAATTGTTGCCATATTAATTGTTAGCCATATTATTAAGTGCAATAATATTATTTAATGGAATATTCAAACGCCATCAGTAATTATCAGTTTTTCAAATAAGTACTAGTTATATTATTAAAAGTTACAAGCGTTTGAAAAAACGGGCTTCTGGGAACCGGTCGACGAAGCCCCGCTGCGCGGGGCTTCTATTTCTGCTCTAAGGGATGAAAGGTACCTAACGAACCTATCCAGGTTAGGGTGGGGGAACTACAATATGTTCTTTTTTAATGCGGGGGGCTTGGCCCCCCGGGCCCCCCTTGTGGGGGGCTTCGCCCCCCCGTCCCCCCCTTTTTTGGTTTTACAAAAGTGAGGATGCGTAAATAATTAATTAAAAACACTTAAGTATTTTTTAGTCAACGCTTTTAACTTCGCCCTACCCTAGAAACCTTACCAATCAAAGTTGGTTTTGCCCTGGTTTATTACTTGAACATATTTTTAAACCATTAACCTAGCACTGTGTATGCACAAAATTAAGTAGGCTAAACGAGTAGGATGCCATTTAACATTATGACAAATATTCTCGGCCAAAAAATTTAGGACGACGTTATACTTTTTAATAGCAGTTTCACTTTGTGGAGGGTCATTTGGATGACAAGTTATGTTATGGCATGTAATATTTACGGTTTCCGATGATTCTGATAATAAACATTATGGAAATTGTCTTTTCTGGTAGCTAATTTGGATGACAAACGATGTTGTGGCATGTGATAATTACGGATTTCGATGATTCTGACAAATGACATTATGAAAATTGACTTTATGGGAAACAAAGTTTCTGGTAAATGATTAATATAGTAAACAATAAGTATGGCATAAGATGTTATGAGAAACAATATTATGTGTGTTGAATAGGATGGCAAATAAAATTATGGCAAATGAAATTCTGGCAAATGGGGGTATCCCGACTACGAGTAAATATGTATTATTATTATTGTAGTGTGTTGGGCCAATCTGTGCCGCTTCGACCAATCGTTGATCTATTGTGGCGGCCCCTTGTATTTTAAAGGTTGTTACTTATACCCGTTGAGTCCAGAAATTTTCAGATTCTTTGGGCTGTAATGCTGTGTACCTCATATGGTTGCAGTATGTGCCTACCTAGGTGGATACTTCTTTTATGCATCAATGGTCCGCATGCAATGCTTCAAATATGTATACGTGAGTTTAACCGTTTATTAATTAATGTGCGTTCAAACCAAAAGAGCATTCGCTATTCTAACCCCCCACTCTACGAAATTCGATCGTTACACAAAACGTGATTGGTTGATTTCGTAGAACGGGGGATAGGATAGAACAGCGAATGCTCTTTTGGTTTGAATGCACCTTTACACGGTGCTCGCGAGCATTCCGAAAGATTTTAATGCTGAATTCCTGACCATATTTAGAGTCTTTAATGTTATTTAAAATTTCCTGGATTCGGCTTGGTTTCAGAGATATTAACCTTTTTTCGAAATAAGTTTTACGACGTAACTCGTCATAAAACTTCTTTTTGATAACAATGGTACCACAATGTTTTCTAATATTACCACACCTTTTGCCTGACAATCAAACAATAAGAATAGACTTGACGAAATGACATGTACCATGAAAAAATAATTTAAATTAATATTTTTAACAAATTGTTGTTCTGATAAAAAGTACTGGAAATGTTGAAAAGTATTCAAAAAGTCTAAAAAATTTTTTGGCGGTAATTCACATTAGGTCTCATAATGTTTTTTGTTTATTTTGATGTCTAGAATGCAATGCAATGCTCGTAAGCAACGTATATATTTATTGTGGGCTGCTTTTTCAATCGTCAAATAAACCTAACTTAAAAATTATCACCATCCTTTTCTTAAATCATCAGTCAAAAAAGGACGGAGCTATTTATTTGACAGGTATTGTTAACTGGACTTTGAAAAATCAGTCCTGTGCCAGATATTTTTGTTGCCTTCATAGATACTATTGCCAGTGACTGTATCTATGTATTCTAGTGTTGTATACATGTGTACGTAAGACGGGCCAGGTGTGCCGGCTGTTCTCCATCACGGTGAGATAAAACACTCGCTCGCGCAAGCTGCATTATATTTAACTCTTATTTATTTAACGGCTCGAATCGGACAATGGTGTGATTGGGAAGAGCGAAAGGCTAGACAATTGGTTTGCTATTTATTAGGAGCGTTCCATGAAAACATGTCGTAAGCGACACTGTCCTTTCAATATAATAGTACATTGTGCATCAACAGAGGTAAGTACGGAATTACTAACGAGAGTGTTAGAAGCCCGACGCCGTTAGGCGAAGGGCTTTTATGACTCGAGTTAGTATTCCGCTTACCGACCGTGATGCATAGTGCATACAATGTTTTTCATCACACTTGCTAACCAAAAAATAAGTTTTAAGACATAATATTATTAAACGACGTAATGATATTTCTATTACTCCCTAGGGAATTTCACTTTTCTGTTACTCCCGCTACGCGCGCAAGCAATGGCGCGCTTAGACAGCAAGTGTGATGAAAAAAAAATAGTAAGCTGAGTTACTGTATACTAACAAAAAATAGTAAGCTATGTATGTAGGCCGTGTGGTGACGGCAGTAAGAATACATTTGTCACCTCCCCAACTCCTCCTGCGGTTGTCGTAAGAGTCGACTAAGTGATTGAAGTGTCAATGACGATTCTTTGATAAAAGATTGATGATGGGCAGCAGCGTCATCATAGTGGACATATTACTGCGATCGCCAATCCGCTTGCCCAGAGTGGCAATTATGGGCATTTACCTCCTAATGCGTCTATATGCATAGTATAGTTAATAGGAGAGGCCTACGTCCAGCAGTGGACTGAGATAGGCTGATGAAGAAGAAAATGAAGGCTAGACAATGGTTTGCTATTTATTAGAAGCATTCCATGAAAACATGTCGTAAGTGACACTGTCCTTTCATCATCATCTCAGCCATAAGACGTCCACTAGTGCACATAGGCCTCCCCTCTGGACCTCCACATGTGCCGGTTGGATGCGACCTGCATCCAGCGTGTCCTGGCGACCTTCATAAGGTCGTCTGTCCATCTTGTGGGTGGACGTCCTACGCTGCGTTTGCCTAGCTGTGTCTGACTGTCGTTTCAATATAAAAAAAAAATAGTGAGCTAATAATAGAATATCTAGACTTTAAGATTGACAGTGCTAGCATATTTTATTAGGTGGCGATTATGGGCATTTACCTCCTAACGCGTATATACGCATAGTTAATAGGAGAGGCCTACGACCAGCAGAGGATTATCATAGGCTGATGATGATGTATTCATTTATAGAAAACGCAAATATCTATGGTTTGCTGCCTTATATATTTTTTAATATGAAAGCTATTCGAGTTAACTTAAAAGTCGCAGTAACTAATAACGATGTTGGCTGTTTATGATATGTGCCTTTTTATATGGCCGCTAAAACTTTTAAAAAGTTTAGACCACGACAAATAATGAAAGTAAGCAACATTGCCGTTTCAAAAAACGGTCCAGCAAAGTTTTAAAAAGTTAATGTGTGATGTGGCCGATAAAGTTTAACTTTGCGTACTAATTTCTAACCAACAAAGTCAACATTCCCGTATATTTTTGAGAAAATTGTATTTTCTCAAACATGCAATGAAATATTGTTGTTATGTTCCTAGGCTGCGAAGTATTACGTTTCAGGTGCGACTAGGACAAGAGGTCGTTAATGAAATCTAATACAAATCTTGAAGGCATAGGCCGGCAAAGTGCTCTTTTTTAATTCCATTCCACATAAAGTGGCGGTGGTGATATTTTTGTCGTTTATTTTATTGCATGTTTGAGAAAAGCACTATACATACCTCGGCCGGAAATTTATGGAGTTGCCCGCCTCAGACCTGTCTACAGGGTGAAATTGAAATCGTGAACCGTAATATATTTTTCAAACTCTAAAAACAACGAACAATTAAATGCCCAACGAGTTACTTAAAAATGGACATGTTGTTTTTTATTTTTTGTATGTTTTGGGGTTTATATTTTTGTATTTTTTGGCTTTAGGATATCAAAACGGATTATTAAGACAAATTAATTGAATAATTAAAATTACCTCTTCAAATTGAAGTAATTAATAACGCCTATTTTGTAATTTCGTGCAAAATTAAATGATATTTATTAAAGTTTACGTTTTAAATAGCTTAAATATTCGTTATCATTTCTGAAAATCACCTTAAAAATTAAAAAAGGCACAAAAAAACAAACAAAAAAAAAATTATGACTATATCTAAGTAACTTGTGAAGCATTCAATTGTTAGTTATTCATAAAGTTATAAAAACATATTACGACTCACGATTTAAATTTCACCCTGTATATGTCTTTGGCCGGCAACCCCTTTCGTCCCGGCCTCTATAGTAATGTATGTACTATTATGATTGACCAAAATGTTTTTTTTTTCAGATGGAGGCGAAGGTGAAGGAGGAGGTCCCTGACAAGGACTACCAGCCCTCCACCACAGAGAGGAGGAAACGTAAGTCATCAGCACCGTCAGCCATCATCAGCCTTTGATATTCCACTACTGCTATGCTATTCTCTTATTCACACATTCGACGCTACGTTCGTCGACGAGCTCGACGTCGAGACAACTTTGTCTAAAATCCTAGCTGTTTTATTTGACATTAGGAATCGAGGCTGTGTGCGAGGTTGTGGGCGAGTTCGTCGCTGTTTTTTGTTAGAGAATACGAAGTTCGTACATTAAACGTCAAACTCTCGACGCAGTATACTTCCAGCTCATGCCGCATTCGTCGCCGAGCACTAGTGTCGTTTGAAGTACATTAGTGAATACCATTTTTAGGCTCGACGCTGCCGCAGCGCTGACACAGCGCTGACAGCAAGGCGGTTTCCTTAGTGAATAACACTGCTGGACGTAGGCCTCTCCTATTAACTGCCACGCTGGGCAAGCGGATTGGCGATCTCAGTAATGTGTCCACTATGATGACGCTGCTTCCCATCGTCAATCTTTTATCAGATAAATGATAATGGTCAGTGACACTTCAATCCCTTACGCCGCGGCTACGACATCGGTCTAAGGCGACCGGCTTAGCGGAAAACGTATGGTGCTCCCTCTCGTACCCATATCGGCATCCCGCTCCAACTCATGGATTCGCTCGCCTCTGGTCGCCTTAGACCAATGTCGTGGCCGGGCCGTAAGTTGACTCTTACGACACCCGCAGGAGGAGTTGGGGTGGCGACAAATTTATTCTTATTGCCGTCACCACACGGCTGATGAATGTTATTATAGACTGTCTAGATTGTTTTGACAATGCAATTGAAAGCAAGTTCAAATATTTTTGAAACGACAATGCACATTGGACAATAATGAATTCCCGCGCTCTTTAATACATTGTTCAAAAATTGGTTTGAAGATGATGACAAAGTATGTCATGTGATTAAATAAAAATTGTATCGTTCTACTTGCGTTTATTTAGTCACTGAGTTGAACGATGCAATATTTCATATGCGCATGCTTCAGATAGCCTAGGTCTCCATTATCAAGCACTGAATAATGGAGACCTAGGCTCTCCTTTAGTTTGTAGTTTAACCGTTTAATTATATTTATATTTATAATGTCTCACTTAGCAATGTACCGAGGAGAAGTTTCATAAGTTGCGAAACTTCTATATAGAATATTCTCGGCAATCTAATTTTTATAAGCAAGCTAATCATGCCAAAACCATTGTAGGTATATACATACCTTTCAAGGTATATTTTACGCCTTATTTACTCAATTATGAAATACATTATTCTTTATAACACTATTTTATAAGTTCTCATGGAAACATTATCTTGAAAACTTACTCTTAAATTCTCATGAAAATTCTTGGAAATTTCTGAATATAATATAATAATAATAATATAACATTTTAGCCTATATAATGTCCCACTGCTGGGCACAGACCTCCTCTCATAAATGAGAGGGATTGGGCTATAGTCCCCACGCTGGCCCTAAGCGGGCTGGGAACTTCACATACACCTTTGAATTTCTTCGCGGATGTATGCAGGTTTCCTCACGATGTTTTCCTTCACCGAAAGCTAATGGTAAATATCATCTGATATTCCGTACATAAGTTTCGGAAAAACTCATTGGTACGAGCCAGGATTTGAACCCACGACCTCCGGATTGAAAGTCAAACGTCTAAACCACTGAGCCACCACCGCTTCCTTCCGAGTATATTCCCGCAATTTTGAGAATGTTCTGCATTGCTAGTCTCACTATAATTTAAATTCAATCAAGCACTGAGACTGGTTTCACGCCTCGCGACTTGCGCGTAGTCACTAATTAAGGTACACCCAGCTAAGATCGGATGACCGCAATAACTACTACAATAGTAGTATTTTTTCATCACTGGCTATATTATCGATGACGCCATTTCACCCCGCCCCTCTCGCTAGTATGCAGCAACCGCTCAGCCGCATCAGTCGTGAGCTATGAACGTTTAAAAAAAGTGAATTTACTCGAGAATTTTTGGAGATCCCATCTTAAATAGGAAGCCATGCACCTTCTTCTCCTTACTTTAGAGTTGAAATTAGATACTAGTCCGATCTTAAGCCAAGAAGGTTTTTCGGTTGAGTGTCGGGAAAAAAAATTAGTCAAGTTTGAGTATCAATTACTCCTAAGCTATTCGGCTGAGCGGCATCAAGTAAATTTATATTGAAAGCTTGATTTCTTTTTTATCACGTACATTACTTATCTGCAGGTAAAAGTTAGTGAGAATAATTTTATGATTTTTTTTGTGATATCCTTTCAACTCACCGAAAAATAGTCCGGTCTTACCCGGGTGTACCTTACACGTGAGTTTAACCGTTTATTTTATTTACACTTCATTTCAGTATGTCATCGGTAAAACTTCCACATGAGCTTGCAATCGTGAGATAAAACATCTGTTTACAGAAAATAAAAGTAGCTATACATAGATAGCAGTAGGGTTGTCTGTAAAGTACGTGTAGGCAGCGTGGGAACGCGCAGGTGGCGATCATAATCTGGCCGCGGCGGCGCGGGGCACGGACGACCATAGGCCACTGGATGAGACTATTCTGTTTTATGAGCTTTGTCACTTTTTGGGTCACCGAATCAGCTATGCTATTCTCTTATTCACACATTCGACGCTGCGTTCGTCAACGAGCTCGACGTCGAGACAGCCTTGTCTAAAATCTAAAGTATATTAAAAGTATATTAGTGAATACCATTTTTAGGCTCGACGCTGCCGCAGCGCTGACAGCAAGGCGGTTTCCTTAGTGAATAACACTGCAGCTTGGAATTAAAAAATATTTTAATTGCAGTCAGCTTTGTAACGAAAATTATTAAGCACTAAATTTCGATAATAGCTGGATCATTGTCAGATTTAGGTTATCATCTTTTCGGTGGACATTTAAAGTTAAGGAATTCCTGTACTAATTTTGGGATAAAACAATTGACGGTACAACTAGGTTCCCCGGTCTATAGTCCTATGCAATCAAATCGTAACATAGATTTGTAAAAGCTGTCAACTTTTAACCACCGAGTGGACAACTTTTGTTTTTCGGACTGACAATGACCTAGCTCGGTTTTGCAAAATATAAACCATATTTTAATATAAAAACGCCGATCAAGGTTAAGTTTCTCAAGATGTCGTACTTAATCATCGTCACAAGGCTGACTGCAATTAAGGTTTTTTTAATTTCACGCTAATGTGAACTCCCTGAAAGAAAATTACATTTTTACACATTATAACAACTCCACGGAAACGCGGCAGCAACACTACTCACACTTTCGATGAGTTACTCCACCCTATGGTCACTATAGTCTGCGAGATCTAAGAATGAACTTTTGACAGTTACAGATTAATCCTCATTAATATGAGGGTAAGACTCACCATTTTTCCGATAGTCTTATCGTCTTATATATAAGGCTCATTTCTAAATGTCAAATGTTCATTCTTAGAAATCGGCAACTATAATGGACAACGCGGCGTGAACGAGTGGGCAATGCAAATGGTTGCTCGTCACACCTCAGTCGCAAACGGATGGTCGCCTCGTGGACAACGTGTGGTCAATGTGTGGCGAACGTATCGGGGTTCATTTTTAGGTGCGTAGACTACTCGTTGTACACTACTTTAATATCATTTTTTTTATTAAACCTAGAACGCATGGTATAGACTTAGAGTTTAAATTTCAATATTTGGCATGGAGTCGAGTTACCGTTGAGTTCTTTATAATGTGCGAAGACATAGAAGAACAAGAGCTTTTAATATACACATACCATTTTGTTCCACTAGCCCACTTACTCCTCAAACTATCCTATTGTGACGTCATTGCGACCAGAATCCGGGGTCTATTCATAAATGTGTCTTTAAAGTTTTTTTTTATGTGACCAAGGTAGACAACTGAGCTCTCAGCCCACCTGATGGAAAACAGGAACTGAGACCCATTGACATAGCGATCAGAAATTCGCTTATGCGCTGCCTACCCTGATGACTTAGATGGATTGCTTCCATCTATGCCAGTAATTACACCGGCTATCTTACCCCCAAACCGAAACACAGTAGTGCAAACACTGCGATTTAGCGGCAGGTTAACGGGTGACGGTGGTAGCTATCCGGGAGGACCTAGCACGAGATCCTTATCACTAGCAAGTCTTCGCACAATCATGAATTTGTTTAGTGTGAAGGACCAGGATGCTTAGCCAAGTTGCCAATCGCTAACGCTTAATCGTCAATCGTAAGCGACAGGCAGCTAACTGTCTTTGTCGAACTAATGTAAAAGAGTGATAGAGAGGGAAAACTACGATACGCTACTAAGCGCTAGCGATTGGCAACTTGGCTAAGCATCCAGTAATAATGGTGCTACGGCGACAGCGCGCTACGGGTCTTAGCCGTAGCACGGACCTGTAGGCATATTCCCGTAGCACCTGCTACGCAGTATGAGTGCAACCTCTCGTAAATAACATGAAATACAATGTAGACAAAAAATTTTACCTGAAAAAACTGAAAATTATTTAACCTTTATTTTTATTTCATTTTTCTTAAAAAATATTATAGAACCGGGTTACTCACGTATTGAAGTCGATGATTACTCGACATGGTTCGACCCATTAAGAGGTTCCTCGTCCGGACCGTCGAGCAATTATCGACTTAAATATGTGAGTAACCCGGTTCGATAATATTTTAATATGTTCGAGTCTCACGTTAGTCATAATTCTTATTTTCCTTTATTGGATAAACAACAGGAGTAAGTGAGAATAATACATATACAACATACATATAAACTATTAAGTAATACATAGTGCATCAAGGCAGGTAAGTACGGAATTACTAACGAGAGTGTTAGAAGCCCGACGTCGTAGGCGAAAGGCTTTTATGACTCAAGCTACTATTCCGCTTACCGACCGTGATGCATATGCATACAATGTTTTTCATCACACTTGCCGACAAAAAAATAAGTTTTAAGACATAATATTATTAAACGACGTTTCTATACTATACTACAGATTTCTATACCTACTACTGATATTTCTATTACTCCCTAGGGAATTTAACTTTTCTATTACTCCCGCTATGCACACAAGCAATGGCGCGCTTAGACAGCAATTGTGATGAGAACAATATTAAGTAAATAATATTATGAGCGACTACCCCCAGACATCAAAGATGAATCATGTAATATAAAATGTAAGAGTCGCCTGAGAAACTTTTTATTGGATAATCCATTGTATTCTGTTAATGAGTTCTACGACATACTCGTAAATAACTGAATATTATTTAATTGCACTTTGTTGACATTTTATTATATGTTTTTAATTGAGTTTTATTGACGATCCTTTCTTGGTGACACCCTTTATTATTTTTATATTATGAATATTTTGAATTTATTGACATTTTAATAATATGATATTTCATAGCCAGTCAAATAATGTTTTTCCTACATAGTGCGCAAAAACGAACTTTGCGCACGCTTCGCGCGCGGTAATTTCTCTTTTTGACGCACTTGTTATGAAAAAAATCCTCCCTTACACGTGCAAAAACTTTTTTTTTAACTCGGGTTAATTGTCGCCCTCGTTTTACGGGCTCCAACTTTCACCCTCACCGAAAAAAGTTTTCCCGCACTAGTTAGGAAATGTACTATTTGTATCTTAAAGAAACTGACAATCGCAATATAAAATCCTAAAAATGTACCATGTATAGTTTTAAGTGACTTTATACATATATTGTGAGATGAATAAATAAAATGAACTAATCGGAACTATCAATATTTTGATAATATTCTTATCTCAGTACGGATTCGGTACTGACAAACGAGGTTCCGTAAAACTCTACAACTATAGTCCAGTACTACAACTATGGTCCACAAGTTCAACTCGTAATTAAGCATCAATGGAAATCTTTTTTTTGGTTTTATCTAAGAGGAGATTTTGTGTAACAACTGCGTCGATAATATAATAATTACACTAAATGGAAGATATATGACTTAGTTTTGGACCATAGTTGGGAGCTTTTGGACTATAGTTGGGTAGTTTTACGGTACCTAAGAATAAAGTAACCGTACTTTTAATCCATGATTTTAGGTGAGCCACATCTAGTATCGTTGTATCTAGAATACGTCCACAAAGTATAACGCGGCCTGTTTAGTTTGCGAGGGTGGGTTTAGAAATAACAATCCATGCTTTTCAGTACGTATGTTTTATATTATTATATTTTTATGGCACAAAAAGCAAATAAGTAAACTAAGAGCAATATTTCACGAATTCGTGCATTTTAAAATGTCGTATATAAACTGAGCGGTTTAATAAAACTGTAGCTACGTTACTAAAACTCTCACAGGTTTAAGTTACGGTGAATTCTCACGTTTCAGTCTTGTCTTGATATATAAATAAATAATTAAACTTAAACTTAACTTGTATGAGTTGCGCCTTACAAACGTTCAACGATTTTGTTTACATACCTAGATTCAAAATACTACTAAGTAATATATTTTATTGATTCCTATATATTCTTAAAAATAAACACACTCATTTATTTACTTCATATTTTTCGTATTCATATTTAATTTAATGTTTTAATTTTTTTTTTCAAATTTCTTACCTTCGGAAAATGTGGATATCAACACCTACATTTTATGAAAATGTGATTGGGTTGCACATGCACTAAATTGTGTATCAGCGGTAAATCGTTCGCTCATAGTAATATGCCGGAGAATACTATAACCAGATAAATTATACGCCCGTCCGAAATACACACACTGTATATCTATGTCACGCACGAGTGTCCTTCATATAAAGCCTTGTCAATCCTTCCTAAAGCCCACAAAAGTTACATAATATAATGACAGGCTTGGACAACGCGGCTGGCAGCCTCTCCCACGATGGTATTATTTGTTATTCCATTGCTATTTGATTATTATCATTATTTAGATAGCTTTCAAAACAAAATTAAAGTTTATAGAGACTACTAGCGACCCGCCCCGGCTGCGCACGGGTACAATACCTACATAAAAACCTTCCTCTTGAAAGTCTTGAATTACGCTACCTATTAAAAACAATCTCAGCAAAATCCGTTGCGTAGTTTTAAAGATTTAAGCGTACAAGGGGACATAGGGACAGAAAAAGTGACTTTATTTTATACTATAGAAGAAGAAGAAGAAGAGACTAAGACTATACTTAGGATTATGATGATTCCGCTTTTACTGGTGCTTTGCGTCACTTTCACACTTACATAGATTCGTAGATAGAACGTGAAGTCAATTTCGACAGACGTAAAGTTCTGAATTATCTTTTTTTTAAGTCTGCTTACAGATAAGTACCTAAATACTCGTACCAACGCGTTTGAATTATAAGCCCGTCCGAAATACACACACTGTATATGCCACGACCGAGCGTCCTTCATAAAAGCCTTGTCAATCCTTCCTAAAGCCCACAAAAGTTACATAATATAATGACAGGCTTGGACAACGCGGCTGGCAGCCTCTCCCACGATGGTATTATTTGTTATTCCATTGCTATTTGATTATTATCATTATTTCGATAGCTTTCAAAACAAAATTAACGTTTATAGAGACTATACTTAGAGTTATGATTCCGCTGTTGGGTCAAAATTCTTTTCGTTGTCTTATTCTGTGTCCCTAAAAAACGTGACGCAGTGGTGATTTTTGTATGAATGAGATGATATTTTGTTTTCAATTTCTGATGTATGGATTAAAATCTAGTGTGAAAAGGAAATACAAGTGCACTCGATTTTTTTTAATATACTGAGTCGAAACAGCAACTAAAAGCGTGACAGAGTGGTATGAAACAAGACAACGAAAATAATTTCGACCCTGTTACTGGTGCTTTGCGTCACTTTCTCACTTACATAGATTCGTACTAGATAGAACGTGAAGTCAATTTCGGCAGACGTAAGTTCTGGATCATCATTTTTTTTAAGTCTGCTTACAGATAAGTACCTATGTACTGGTACCAATCAGTTTGATAAATGCAATGGAGGAAGGTAAATATTCTCCCTAGTAGTTATATAGGATAAAAATATATATAAAAATTGCTATGCAATTATAATTTTAGGATGTAGCCCTAGGTTGGCTCTTGAGGTAGGTAATAGTGATTTTAGTATGGGACCGCGTCCAGCTTTCCACGCGCGTAGGCATGCTTACACGTTTCATACTAAAAGGCCAATTTTATTAGACAAAATACGTACGCATGCTGATAAATGTTAATGCGTCCATGCGCTTAGGCTAAGGAGAAGCCGTTGTCCAGCAGTGGACTAATAAAGGCTGATGATCAGGAGGACTATTTTACCCGTGTAAAGCAGAGGTAGGTCGCTATAAATCCTAAAGAAAGTAACAGCATAACTACGCAAACGGACTAAGATGTGTTTTTTTATGAATAAATCGTTTTAATAGGAAGGTTTTAGTAGGTATCAGTATTGAACCCGGGCCAAGCCGAGGTCGCTAGTAACCCTATAAATCCTAAAGAAAGTAACAGCGTAATGATAGTGATCATGCACAACACGGCTGGCGGAGACTCCCACGATGTTATATTCCATGTTTGCTTTGACGGGCACGGGCGGGCATCGGTTAGCAGTAGATATACATCGCTGGAAGGCATATATATTTAGAAGGAAATTGTTGTGATGTTACAAAATAGGAGACCTCCCCGTCATCATACTCATATAGCTCTTCGATTATCTAAACTGAATACAGGGGTGGGCGGCAGAAGGGGCACATTGCACGTAGAACCGATGACCTTTGGAGCGGAAAGGTCCTCGAGTGCAACGTACCGGAAGACGCAGCGTGGGTAGGTCCCACACAAGGTGGACTGATTACCTGGTTAAGGTCGCAGGAGTTCGCTGGATGCAGGTCGCGCAGGACCGGTCTTTGTTTCTTTAAGGAGTTGATGTCTTTCGCTTGATATGACGATTATGATGATGGTGAAAATAGAAGAAATTTGAATTGTCAAATCTCGTTAACTAACTTATTTTTCTTACTGTAATGTATCCCATGGTATGGCGAATGCCGTGTGTGTTCACTCAGAAGATGGACAGATCACCTTATGGAGATCACCGGGAGATGCTGGATGCAGATAGCTTCCAACCGGTGTATGAAGAGATCCAAAGGGGCCTATGCTCAGCAGTGGAAATGATGATGACAAGACCAGCTCTGTGCGCTAGTAAAAAAAGAGTATTACTCGCCGGCTATTTTGGAAAACGGTGTGAAGGGATACACACTTGTATTAAACTTATGATGAAGAGGCCTTTCAGATATTCTACAATATGCCTATTTAATGAATCACAGTTACTCACAGTGCGTCAACTTTTTATTTTAAAAATATCACTAAAAAAACATAAATCAGTAATCACATCTAGCGATTATGCACTCATACTACAAAAAAGAGTTTATCCTACACAAACACCAGAATTACAGAGTGTTTTTGCCAGTCATTTTGATCCATACATCTCAAGTTACATTTATAACAAAATTGTGAAAAGTAAAAGGAAGCTCAGTTAATGAAGCTAAACGGCTTTTGAGAAATTGGCTAACCGGCTTATCATACGACGAAACTGAGGAGTTGCTAAAGTAAATCACAAACTGGAGTTAACCTGCTTTCACGGAATCCGAAAAATGTACCTTAATTCTAATTTTAGTTTTCTCCCATTTTGTTTGTATTTAGAATAACTTTTCAAGTATTTTTGTAACCTAAATTTGTTTTTTTTCTTGTATTTAATTTAAATCATTACATACTTTTTGTTAGATAAATCACTAGACTGATGTAAAAACCGACCTCACCTTATCTATGTAACACGCTGAGCACTGGTCTCCGCGACACAGGCTTGCCTAGTGCGGGGTCCACCGATTTCCGAATTTGTATTTTACGTTAAGATAAGAAACTTGCAAGGAACATAATAATATTACGCTAGCATTTAAGTGTGTATTTATGCAACTTATCTTAAATAAATATTTTTCATTTTCATTTTCATTATACCTTTTTTCATAAATTCAGAACCCTCGGTCAATTCATTTCCGTGATTTCGGCGTTGGTTACTACTAAAAGGGCATTTCTCCGAGCGTTTTAATCGCTGTGAATTCGGTGGCAACCTAATCACACGAATCCTGTGAGAGATGCACAAAATTTTTGGATATCTTTATAGACGTAGTTGACTTCTACCAAGATATCCAAAAAATGTATGAGATCCCCACGGAAAATCGGATCTCATACATGATTGGAACGCTCGAAAAAATGCCCAAAAGTTGTTCAGTACCTATGACTTACATATAAATACATATATACGGTGTGTGTTAGGTTATTAATGACTCAGGAAAGAAGGTAAATGTGATTAACTTTTCCATTCCCTATTCCCTACTCAAAACTTGTCCTAAAAAACCTCACAATGGCCGTTCCACTGCATCGAGGTCTGTGTAGACCGCTACATTATTCAGGGCGTATTATTGTCGCCTTCGATTGACGCCCATCGGCGTTCACTGGCAGCTTGATAACGGAAAGGGTATGTAATCAGGTCACAAAAATGTTAGTTTTTTTTTATGTTGGCACAACAGAGTGGCTCCACTCCATCTGATCGTAAGTGAAAAGTAGATCCCAAATCGCGGCGGCAACGAACAGGAGACAATCAGTAACCTGTTAGTTGCCACCGCCTTGCTGGCCCGCTAGATGCTTCTTCACGCTTCGTTTAAAGGGTCCCAACTTATAGGTATGCGGAAACACATGAGCCGGTAAAGAATTTCACTTTGGTCGAGTTTTTAAGTAACTAAGTATCAGTTTGACTACGGTCCATTCATCCTCAGTTGTCTTATCTAGTAAACGACTTTCTAACCTAAAAGTACACGTTTTCTGTTGTAAACTGCTGCTTCCTTGATAAAAAATTAAGCAATTTACTAATCACTATGGGCGGACTGCACAAATACGGACTCAGGTATTTTGGTATAGGCAAATATGGCAGTTTACAACAGAAAACGTGTACTCTTAGGTTGGAAAGTTGTTTACTAGATAAGACAACTAAGGATGAATGGACTTTAAAATGCGTTATGAAATATGTACCGTGTTAGTGGTTTAGGTCGCACGTACTCGTAGACAAAAACTAGTCACAAATAAAAACCATGTTTTAAGAGAGCCTTTATTCCTCCCCGTATACTTAGCATACACGAAAATGTTGAATATACCTAAACGTAATTATAGGCACTGGTCTCACCGCAAGCTACTAAGCAATGAACTATATTGGCTAAAAATACGAACAAAAGATACGCACTCCCTTGTAAATAAAAGAGACACGGCGATACTCGCCCAGCTATCAGCTATCACCGCCGCGTATCGCCGTGTCTCTTTTTTTACTCTGCGTATCTTTTGTTCGTGTTTATAGCCCGTAGTTCATAGCTTAGTAGCTCGCGGTGAGACCAGTGCCATAATCTGTTAAAATAGTTTTATTTATTAAACGTTTTTTTATAGGTACTTTTTTTAATTAATTACTTGACAGACAATAATTCTAACTTTCACAGACAATTATTCTAACTTTAAATTGGAAATAAATGGCTTTTTATTATTATTAGAATCTCCTTTAGAACCGCGGGCCTCAAATTCCCAGTTTTTTTATAGGCTTGGGTGGGGACATGGATCCAGCACGTAGGTATTGTTAGAGAATTTTTCTGTGATGTTGTTATACGAAAACAAACGCGACATGTCACGTACACTAAAGCCTAGTACTTCAGGACCTTCATGAATATATCTAGCTCCCGATTGGCGTGTAGGTATGCGGAGGCACGTGCGAATTACGCTGTGACAACAATGGGGAATAGCCCTCTCTTACCATGAACTGCCGTCGCGTTACTAACGGGAACTTGCTTTATTCATTTATTATTATTATTTAGAATAGAATAGAATGGAATAGAATATAACTTTATTCAGAACGCTTAATTTAAACTTAACTTAATTACAATGACAGTGGTACTTACACATTTATAAAGAGATTCGAGGAAGGATTCGTCGCGAAGGTTGTATAACTTTAAATTATCATAAAAAGGTTCAAACTAATGTCAATTGTTTAAATAAATAGACCCGAAGTAGAACTAAGTACTACTTTGTTATCTGGTACAAAATCGAGCAGAACATGGAAAGGGACCCGGAAACCGTGGTAGCACCCATAGAGTTTTTTGTTCAGGGCAATTAAATCTATAACATATCAAAATTTCAGCAGATTTGACTGAAACCACATTTTCCATACTTTTGGTCCGGGGGTCCTTTCTCGGAAATTTCCGAGTATATTCCCGCAATATTGAAAATGTTCTGCAACTTGTACGTTGCTAGGTGAAAGCAATGGAAACGACAAAAACATAGTATCGTGTTACGAATTATCGAACTCTTGATTAGAAAAGTAACAGTAGCAGTAGCTTCGAGATTTTCAATGGCTGGCAAGGCGACCACACCACAACCAGAGCGTTAACATTTCTCGGTTTTGACAGCAACTCGCTACATATCTCTTTTTAATAAATACAATCGAAAAGAGACGGATAGCTGGAAATTCCTATCAAACACAAGATAACCATAACCAAAGCGTGTGATCCTGGCAACTCTACCGATATCACGAAATAAGCAGCCGTTGTCTATGCATTAGCACGTAACTCATCACGCAGTTTGCTCAGCCCGGCTGCTCTATGGTGTGTGGGGCCATAGACGGAGCGTTTCCTAACGAGTATAAGCGTTTAATAGCGTTTGGCTGTAGAACTCACAGCAAACTGATCGCGTGAGTTGAGTCGTGACAAATGTACGAGGATTCTTAAGGTGGATTTAGACCAAACGAGCAAATGCTCATTCTATCCCCCACTCTACGAAATCAACGAATTTCGACGAATCACGTTTTGTGTAACTGTAACGGACGAATTTCGTAGCATTCGCTCGTTTGGTCTAAATCGACCTTTATAAAGGGCATTTCTCCGAGTGTTTCAACCATGACTTCGGTGGCAGCCTTATCACAAGAATCCCGTGAGAGATGCAGGAACTTTTATATATATTATAGGTATGGGTAGTTGACAACTACCAAGATATCCAAAAAAAATATGAGATACCCACGGAAATCGGGTAATAATATTGCCACCGAAGTCACGGCGGTTGAAACGCTCGGAGAAATGATTCTTACTGTCTTCACCATAGATACAAATTACCTATTATGTAAATCATTGCTTCTTCACAAAAAAACGTTGCTTGAGCTTACCCTGATATTAAAGTAAATAAATACAAGTAGATTCGTGTAAAATAGCCCCGTGATTAATTAAAATATTTTTGGCATTTCTTTTCTCAGTGGCAACATTATTACGCGTTTTCCTTGAGTATCTCATATTTTTTTGGAAGTCTTGGTAGGTAGTCAACTAAGTCTAGATACAAAGATATCCAATTCATACATCTCTCAAGGGATTCGTGTGATAAGACTGCCACCGAAATCACGGTGATTGAAACGGTTGGAGAAATGCCCTTTTATATTCTTAATTATAAACCAAATGGATAGCTACGTGCTAATAGAATTTGTTAAATAATTAATTAATTTAAATTTTTTAAACATTAAGGTAAATTGTTCGTAACGTCGTTATGTTTTTTTTTTATATGACAATGGTAGACAACTGAGCTCTCAGCCCATTTGACGGAAAGCAGGAACTGAGGCCCATGGACATAGTGATAAAAACATCGCCTATACGCTGTCTAACCTGAGGACTTAGATGGGTTGCCTCTATGCCAGTAATGGACCCGTTCTTACCGGTTCTTCTCGGATCAGCGGTATAGGGTTAGAAACGGAAGTAGTTTTAATACTTAGACCATTCAAAAGAGTTTATGGCTATTCCTATTTTAATAACGAATCATTTGACTTTGACTTTGACTTTAATTACAGCCGGATGTAGATAAATTTAGTTAATATTATACGCGATAAATAGTTTTATTTCATGAGTAACCATCAGGGTAACCAAAGGAAACATTATTCAAGTAAAGCTCAGATAAAGGAGTCGTACAGATTTTTTTTGTATGAGTTAGGTTACAAATCTTTCCTGTGGACATACGATAGCTCTAGAAACCTAATTTTCTTGTTAGACGAATACAAGCCTTCAATTGGTGGCTTCAGGTTCTTAAGAATTTGTGTGGTCAAAATCTAATTTGTATATCCCAGAACCGTTAACTTTCGCAATATCCACGACACCCATTTTCGCAAACGCTGTATGACCCAAAGACTAAATAATCTAGGTACCGTAGATTCTCGTATCTTCGTCTAGGATACCTATCTTCGCCTAGCGTGAAAAGTTAAAATTCCCGCCTTATTGTTAAGACAAACTCTCAGATAGCAAAGTACATGTTTTTCATACTTGCTATTAAGTAATTTTCTGTGCACCGTACCCTAAAGTTAATGCGAAAACTACAACTTTTTACACTAGGCGAAGATATGTATTCCAGGCAAAGACACGGGGTTTTACGGTACTCAAAAAAATGTTTAGAGACAACTTTTCGCCACCAAAAGTTCGAAATAGCATTGAAGTAAGAACGAAACGGTTCGTAATTAGTCAAACGCAGCACAAGAATAAAGGAAGATGTGTTTGGAGCAGGTCAGTGCCGGCGGCACAATATTTCACGTAATTGCGAGCTTGGGGCGCTACCACTAGGGATGTGCTGTAATATCGACATAGACTAGAGACTTTCAGCCAATAAAACTTCAAAACTAAATATCCCGTTTTAAGTCATTTTACTTGTAATAATGTAAATGGGGGAATTAACTTTTTTCTGTTTGTTATTGTCATGGTTACGGTCGCCAGAGTCTGGATGCATTTTTCTGATATTAATAAGCTTTTTCCTTAATGGGCCACCTACAAACATGGACTACAAGCATATTTCCATAGTTTAAGTAGAATGATTTTGCATAAAAGCAGCGTGACTCAGGCGACCGTAACCATAGCAATAACAGACTGAAAAAGTTGATTCTCCCAAATGACTATGTTAGCTTAAATAAGTATAGTCAGTTGACATCCAAAACTGACTATTAAAACTGTCACTACTCTTAGCAACCTCTTATATCAGAATTAATTTCTCGGTTTTCTGCCAAGTCAAACATTTTGGAGCATTTTTGAACGATAATCGATATCTATTTTATGTGATTTACTAAATTTCATGACAGAAAATACAGAATTCCAATATTGTAATATAATAAAAATAATATAACAAGTTTCGTAAGCTATAGAATCTACTATTTTATTGCACAGTAAAATTGTACAATATGTTTTAACTGTTTGGCTGTTGGGACCGATTGCCTTAGCCTTAGAAAAAAAAATACTGTTAACATAAAATGCGATTACAGTATAGGCGCTTTTTTAACGCGCTAGTGCGAGAAGTGGTTCATTTTACGTCAAGTCGAAATCTTCGGAGCGCCATATGTACTGAAAAACGTCGTACGATACATGTGCGAAAACGAAATTCGTAATTCTTGTCGATTTAAAGCACTCCCTTCGGTCGTGTTTTAATTTACCTCCACTCGTTTCGAACTTGATTTTCTTCGCACTTGTATCGTAATGTACTATCTTATGACGTTGCAAAAAGGTGCACTTCTGGAGCATGAGAAGTGAAAATTGTTATAATATTTTCTTCGGTTACCGCGAGGATTACACATGAAATAAAACTATGAAAACGGATAAACTCGCGTATATTAACTAATTTTAACTTCATTCCGACGTTTCGAGCAGTTTACAGGGTTCGTGGTCTGCGGATGACCACGAACCCTGATTAAAATTGTTATTTTATCGATAGTCCAGAGCCGCATCACTAATAGAGGGCGCGTGTCGCTCGCACGCCGCTCGCACTAGCTTTCGGAACTTTTATTTATTCTGTCGCGCGCAGAACTCCCAGCTTAGCTCTCTAGTTTAGCAAAAAATACGTACGGGCACTTTAATTGTGTGATAGAGAACCATATTACGAAACTGGAGGTTCCGGGTTCTAATCCCGGCGAGGGCATTCTTTGTGTATTTATTTATCACAAATGTTTGTTCCTTGGTCATGGCTGTATATGTATCTATACGTATCTATCTATTATATATATATCGTCGCCTGGTACCCATAACACAAGCCTTAATTGAGCTTACCGTGGGACTAGGTTGATTTGTGTAAGATGTCCCCAAGATATTTATTTATTTATTTTATTTATTTATTTATATTATATATGTGAATAGTGTGATCGCTCGTGTTTTAGATATTACAATAATTATATTAATTATACCAAACGTCGTACCAATTGTAAATAAAAAAATAATAATTAAACCAAAAAATGGTTTATTACATAAACTTGTATTATTCCATAATCGCGCATTTTTAGAACACAATCTTGGTTTTATTACAAACTTAAAATCTTAAACCTTGAGTTCACATGCATTTTAAGTTAAAATTGTATATATTTATCAGTACTAACGTAATAATATATCTGCGAACGTGTTTCGCGATATGTGTCGTAGTCAAATGCTATAGAAAGTCAGCCATATTTGATTACCTACATTTTTTTCCTGTACAGATAGCGCTTCTTTACGCGCTAGTGCGAGAAATGGTTCATTTTACGTCAGATGGAAATCTTCGGAGGGCCATATGTACTGAAAAACGTTGTACCTACAATACTGGTGCGAAAACGAAATTCGTAACTCGTATCTATTTAAAGCACTCCCTTCAGTTGTGCTAATTTATCTCCACTTGTTGCGAACTTCATTTTTTTTCAAACTTGTATCGTAATGTACTATTTTAGATTCTATTAACGATTCGGTTAAGTACATTTACTTTAAAATGTTCAAAGCCACCCTTATTTCATTTACCTACTCCTCAAGCATCCCTTTTAAAATTAGCCGAAAATGTATCAAAAAATTGTCCATTGAATAAAAAAGTGCCGTAAAACCATACAACTATAATCCAGTACTACAACTATGGTCAACAAGTTCAACTCGTAATTAAGCATCAATGGAAATATTTTATTTTGATTTTTATCCAAGTTTTTTAATTATTAATGAGGAGACTTTGTGTAAGAACTACGTGAATAATATAATAATTACACTAAATCGAAGATATTTGACTTAGTTTTGGACCATAGTTGGGAGCTTTTGGACTATAGTTGTGTAGTTTTACGCTTGTTTATTTTGTTCAATGTTTTAAAATTAAAGACTAAAATGTACGAAATCATGCAATAACGCCAATGGCTAAATCCTCTCCGATTGTAAATATTCCGGTAATGCCGGCGCGTATCGCGTATCAAAGTATCAGGCGCTGTCAGTCGACGCCTCGTCTGGCCGGCACGATAGCGGCGGGCCACGGGAACGGCGATGTATACGTGCATGTTTTTAAAAACCGCGTAGTGACAGTAAGAAACATTTGTCCGATTTGTTAGATGAGTTTCCCAAACGCAGTTATTCCTTGCAGATAATTTTCTTTTCGCCGTTGTTCATAGTCGCAAATTTTCCCACTTTTTTAATTTCCCTGTCTTACTATTTCATGGTAGCCACTTTTATGATCGCATTTATTCAAAAACGCATTTTTCACATTCGTTTTATTACTCTGTAGTATATTTTCCTACACTAATTCTTTTCACGCACGAATTTGTTTTTTTTTAGATTCGTTTTATTACCCTGTAGTATATTTTCTGCTTGCAATATTTCCCTAAACCAATTTTTTACATGCTCAAATTTGTTTAAAAACACTTTGTTAGGGTTCCGTAGTCAACTAGGAACCCTTATAGTTTCGCCATGTCTGTCTGTCTGTCATAGGATAATCTCAGTAACCGCTAGTACTAGAAAGCTGTAATTTGGCACGAATATGTAAGTCACTGGTGATTGTAATATTTTCGGAAATAATTGCCCCGGAAGTTTAAAAAAATGGGTTCCCTCCCCGCCTCTAACTTTTGAACCGTAAGTCCAAAAATTATGAAAGTAAAGTTTTATAAATACTTTCAAGAAAAAATATTTTGACCTTGATCGGCTAAGTTTTTGAGTTATGGTAAATAAAATTACGGAACCCAACACTGAGCGTGGTCCGACACGCTCTTGGCCGGTTTTTTTACATTCGTTGTATTGCTCTGTAGTATATATTTTTTTGCTTGAAATATTCTTATTCATATAATGTATGTAATGGTAGAATATCTCGATGTTATGTTTGTTAAGCAAACCTCTTTAAATTGAATAGGATATTGAAAGTTCTATACTTCTATATCATAAAAAATTAATACTTTACAATGAGTAGGCAAGACATTGACATTGTCATTTGCGTGTTTCGCATAGAGCGGTTAGTAATATATTTTGAAAAAAATGGGGGATCCTGATTGAGCGTCAGCAATTCCAGCTTTATATTACTACCGTTTACTAAGATTATCCTCCAACATACAGACAGACGGGCAGACATGGCAAAGCTATAAAGGTTCCCAGTTGACTACGGAATCCTAAAAAATTATATTGGAATACCCCGAGATATTTTCGTATCAGACATTTTTGAAATTAGCCGACTTACCTTACATTAATAAAATCATATAAACGGAACAGCGAAAGAAAACTATTGGAAAATATAGCTATGGATAAAAAAAAAGTATAAATTAACTGCAGGTTAAAATTACGGCAGAAAATATCCGAAAACAGAAGCAAAGCGATTGTAAAAATAAGCTGCAAAGGAAAACTGAACTGTAGGTTAAAATTCAGACAGAAAAATATAGGAAACAGAAACAAAGCTACTGTAAAATATGCTGCAGAGGAAAATTTAACTACAGGTTAAAATTCAGACAGAAAAATATCTGAAACAGAAATAAAGCGACCGTAAAAATAAGCTATAGAGAAAAAAAGTGACTAGGATAATCGCTTTCGGGAAAAAATGCGAAAAGAAAATTATCTGCTAGAAAAAACTGCGTTTGGGAAACTCATCTAACAAATCATAAAAAGAAATTCCTGCGGAGGTTCTTTCTGGTCCTAAAATAGGGATACCTTCGTCATAATCAGAGATCGGAAAAATATGCGTCATTGTTCGCAATAATATGGACATACCTCCAAAGTTGATTGAATAATCGTTTAATTATTTACAGAAAATTACCTATTTGACATCGGTAACTATGAAAAACTTTGTAAACAGTCACCTTGTAGCTTCAAAATCAAATTACAAGAATTTATTCAAGAGAGGTAGATGGCGCTCGCGTCACGTAAACATTGAGCTCTGTGTTTTGTTTGCAATTAAAATAGTTTATCTCAAGAATACTAACAATTAACGAATTTAATGCGTGAAGAACAATATATGGCTATCGTGAAATTGACATCTCAGTGCAACAAAGCCTTAAAGTGCTATAAATATCATAACTATATCTTAACACATATGGACGTAATTACGAGCAAAATAGTGAATGTTTATGTGTTTTAACAATATACGCAGTGAACTTAACTATTGATAAACAAGAAAGTGACAAACAATTTTAATAATATAATAACATTAATAACCCAGTGACCGTTTTTACCTTTTAAAATTCATGTGACCTTTGAACCCACAGCAAGTTGTTAAATCTCACAGAACCGTGTTATGTTCTTATCTCAACGACACCGATAATTGCCGAACTAACCCGATTGCAAACCGCTATTAGCTGAAAGCATCCATAAATTTGACCAGCACCTTCCAAGTTACCGTGGTGGAGTGGATTGTGTCGCGGCTGCTACGCAAAGACTCTGGGTTCAAATCCGCTACACCGAAAACTTTTTTTTTATTTTTTATTTTATTATTTTTTTAATTTACTATTATTGTGACTGATTGATAGTGTAATTAAATAGATTAAAACGATATATGAATATGGAATGTTTTAAATGCCAGAAGACCATAAAATCGAGGGACTATTTTCTGAAATGTAAAAATTGTAAAAATTTCTTTGACCTATCATGCACAATCGTGACTAAAGCTCGGTATCATTTGATGACAACTGAAAACAAAAATAATTGGAAATGCTCATCCTGTGTCCGACTGAACAGTGCTTCCAGTACCCCAAAAACAATCTCTGGCGCCACCAACGCGCCTAAAATGCCACCTGAACCTGGAACCTTGACAATGACGGTACAACAAAATAACGACCCACTGGATCAAAACGTTACGCATAGAAAGCGTCCCAATTGTACTGAGAAGACGAAGGATGCACTGCAGGATGTCACGTCACAACAAACATGTAGTAAGCCTCTTCGATCTCCTTCCTGCGAAAATTTGTCTGAGATTTTAAAAGATGACGAGGAAACTATCAACTCGACATTGAAAGACAGTCCCAGTAGTCTCCCAAATATGTCTACTATTGAAAACTCATTAGTTGTATCATTAAAAGCCCAAGTAGAGGAACTAAGCACTGAGTTATCGTGCGCGCATGAGGAGGTTACTAGATTAAATGCAGAGAACTACGAAAAACAACAACAAATAGAAAAGCTGAATAAAAAAGTTAGTATGTTATTGTTGTTAAATAGAGATCCTATACGAAGTACAACCCCAACGAAAGGTTTAGGACATAGCCCAATAATACAAAATATGCAAACGCAGGAGAATTTACAAATATATGAAGATAAAATAAAATATTTAGAGAGTGAAATCACTACATTAAATAAAAAAATTAAAACACTACAAATAAAATTAAGCAAGGCTCTAACATCAAATACTGCTTGTAAAAGGAAATCAGAAGCATCAGTTAATAAGGAAGTGACTCTCTCTCGGATCCAACACTCGACCAAAACATTGGAGAAAACTGTAAAAAAATTAGAACAGCGCATTAATGATACTTTAGCAGAGAAAAGTAGTCTAGACATGTCGGTAAGACCTATTGCACCTGAAGAACTCCATGTAACACAAACGACGTCTAAAAGTATACTAAGCAACACAATTAACAAGCCAAGATTATTACTTTTGTCAGATTTTCATGGAGCTGATCTTCTGATACCTTTATCGAAAATACGTAGAAACGATTACGACTTCACGGCCGATATCATTCATTGTGGAACAAGTCAACGTGTTTTGCAAGACATAGAAGAAAAAATTAAAGACTTTAAGAAATGCGATTGTGTTGTAATTATGTGTGGCGGGAGTGATTATAATGTTACTCCACTAAATAAAATTATAAGTACCTTAGAATATGCTGTCAAAAAGTGTTCTCACACAAATGTAGTTATTTGTGACCTCCTTCATAGTTTAAGTAGGCATGCTGATAAGTATAATGAATTTGTTAATAGATTTAATGTGATTTTGCATAAAAAGTTTGTAAACTTTCCCTATGTGTGGCTGGAAACACCTAATAATGTCCACTTCGGTGTAAGAGATTATGACAAAAATGGCTACCAATTAAACTACAGAGGAAAGTACAAACTAGCTCGCAGCGTAAATAATGTTTTGATTAATGTTAACCGAGCATTTTATAATCAGTTACATTTTTTACACGAAAAAGACCATCGACAAATAAACCGTTGAAGATGGCAAACAATGACCTTATTGTATATAATCATATTAATATATTACATCAGAACATTAATGGAATTATAAATAAATCTGATTTATTAAGTGTGCACATACAAGAACTAATTGATAAGAAAATTCAGGTTGATGTTGTTTGTGTCACAGAGCACAATATGCAGACAGGTGACGAAATACATTTGTCAATTCCTAATTTTAAGTTAGCAGCGGTGTACTCGAGGAACAACCGCAATGGTGGCTCCTGTATTCTAGTGAGGTGTATTCACAAATATTGCATATTAAATGAATTAAATAATTTATCTATACCAAATGTAATAGAATGCGCAGGCATAGAGTTAATTGACCACAAATTGGTAATTATCAGCATTTATAGAGTACCTAGAAGCACTAGACACAGTTTTGATATATTTTTTCATAAATTGGAGGTTATATTAAATAAACACTGTTTTAATGGGAAGAAATTAGTCATATGTGGTGACTTTAATATTGATATGCTCAAGAGAACGTCACCGTCAGTAACATTTAAAAATTTGTCGCTGTCGTATAATTTAAAGCTTGCAATATCGGAACCAACTAGATTAGCTAGTAACACATGTATTGACAATATTCTTCACAATGTTCGAGGTAGTAAAGCTGAGGTAATTGACCTTGCTCTCTCAGATCATACAGCACAATTGATCAAATGCCCGGTTAAAAAGACATGTGTTCTTACTTACTGGTATAAAAAAAAAAGAGATTTAAACCAAGATAATATTAATAAGTTTAGGGAGCGCCTATCAGAGTTAAAATTCAATGCAGTTTACATGGCAAATGATCCTGATGATGCGTATAACAGCTTTGTTGATCAATTTGAATTGCTCTATAATTTGTGCTTTCCTATTAGAAAAATTAAGATTAGGTCAACGACGGAACCAAAATGGATTACCAAGGGGTTAAAAGGCTGTTGCAAGCGGAAACGACATTTACTTTGGAAATACAGATTTTCAGATGACAAGGCTAATGACAAAACAATTTTCCAAAATTATTCTAAGCGTCTGAAAAAAATTATTAAGCTTACCCAGAAAGCTCAGAATAATTATTATATTAATCAATCTAGTAATAAAACAAAGGCAACGTGGAATATTATAAATGATAGTAGATCTAAAGCACCAATAGACAATATTCAGCAGATAGAATATAATAATGAACTTATAACATGTCCTCAAAAAATTGCGCAATCATTTAATAAGTACTATATTGACCTAACACATGAGCAATCGAACCGCCTTAACCGAGTCCCGAGCATCAAAAAACCTAATATGGAAAAAATATATCCAATAACGTGTAATCTACCTAAATCTATATTTATGAATCCCACTAATTCAAATGAAATAAACAATATAATTACATCCTTAAAAAACAGCCGTAGTACAGGCTATGACGATATTAGTACGAAAGTCGTCAAATGTGTATCTGGTGTTATTTCACCTCTGATTAGCCACATAGCAAATTTATGCATAGAGAAAGGTAAATTTCCAGAAAGACTAAAAATTGCCATTGTAAAACCTCTTTTTAAAAAGGGTAATAAAGAAAACATGGCCAGTTATAGGCCTGTGGCACTGCTTCCTATTTTTTCAAAAATTATAGAAAAAGTTATACATAAATCTGTTTGTGGATACTTTGAAAATAAAAATCTATTCACTAAAGAACAAATGGGGTTTAGGAAAGGCAAGTCCATAAATATGGCTATTTTTGACCTATTGCGAGTAATAATAACAAATATGGATAAAAGGGTTCCGGTGGCAGCACTATACATGGACATGTCTAAAGCCTTCGACTTTGTAGATCATAGAATATTACTGGATAAACTATATAGATACGGAGTAAGAGGCAATGTACATAATTTAATTAAGTCATACTTAGAAAATAGACGACAGTTTACGCAAATAAATAGACTATGCACTAGAACGAAAACAGAGATTACTTATTCATCGGAACTTAGACATATTGACTACGGGGTGCCCCAGGGAAGCGTTTTGGGCCCTTTATTATTTATTATTTATATAAATGATTTGCCCCAAGTTGTTGATTATCCCATGGTTCTTTTTGCTGATGACAGCACCATAATGTTTAGGTAATTGTAAAGATCCAGATACATATGAAAATGATATTTGTAGTACATTAGAAATAATTATTAACTGGTTAGCCAATAACAATTTAAATGTTAATCTGGAGAAAACTAAAGTCATGACATTTAGGCAAAGAGGAAATAATTTACGTAATTTAAATATATCATATAAAGGACATAGTATTGAGGAAACACACGTGACAAAGTTTTTAGGAATAACCGTAGATAGTAAGTTGACATGGAACAATCAAATTGACATTGTATGTAAGAAACTTAATCAATTCTCTTATGCTCTACATCATTTAAGGAAGATTGTTAATGAATCTGTTGTTTTAACGGCCTATCACGCCTATGTAACATCGACATTAAGATATGGAATTATATTCTGGGCAAACTCAGTCGATAGAGAAATAGCATTTAAAGCGCAAAAAAGATGCATTAGATGTTTATGTGGAATTCAGCCCCCAGCTTCATGTATACCATATTTTAAGAAATTACGCATATTGACTTTACCTTGTTTGTACATCTACGAATTAGTTGTGTTTGTTAGATCTAACCTACATTTATTTAACAAGTTTAAAAGTGCTCGGCTTAGAAATAAAATTGCCTCAACATCCTCAAAGAAAGCGTTGTTACGGAAAAGCATACTTGGCATGGCCCCAAAAATATATAATAAAGTCCCAAACGACATAAGAAACATAGAAAATATGCTTAGTTTCAAAAATAAATTATTTAATTTTTTAGTGGATAAAACTTACTACACTGTTAAGGATTTTTTGTTAGACTACAATAATGGCAACTGTACATAGCATGTAGTTACAGTCCATTAAAACCAAGCCCACAATTTTGTATGCCTTGCGGCCCAACATGGTGATGCTTTATCATTAATATTGTAAGACCTGTACCTATGTACCTTTAACCTGTGTTGAACAAATAAATCACTTTGACTTTGACTTTGACTTTGACTTTGACTATTTATTTATTTATTTGTCAGCCTCCGTAGCCTAGTTGGTAGTGACCCTGCCTACGAAGCTGGAGGTTCAGGGTTCAAATCCCGGCGAGGGCATTATTTGTGTATTTATTTATCACAAATATTTGTTCCTTGGTCATGGCTGTCTATGTATGTAAGTATCTATATGTATATATCGTCGCTTGGTACCCACATCACAAGCCTGAATTCAGCTTACCGTGGGACTAGGTTGATTTTTGTAAGATGTCCCAAGATATTTATTTGTTTATTTATTTATTCGTTTCATTATTCATTTATTCAACTTTGGAGTTACGTCCATATCATTGCGAACAATGACGCACATTTGTCCAATCTCCTCTGGTCATAATATACCTAAATCAAGGAATTTTTTTTCTGAGCGCAGAAGTACATGGTTACAAACGGCATATACCATTAGTCTGTAGAATCAAAAACCACAATAAAGAAACCTAAAAACTTGCATTACCTTTTTAATTTTGGTTATATTACCAACTTAAAACCTTGAGTTCACATATTTCTTTTGTTAAAATGATTGGTGTTTATTAGTATTAATGTAATTATATATCTACGAACGTGTTTCACGATATGGGGCCTATTTCTCGAAAGATTGTAACTTGTAATACAAGCGGAAGTCCTTATCTTATTAACAGTGTTAAAAAGAGATTTCCACTTGTAATGCAAGTTACAAGCTTTTGAGAAACGGGTCGGGAATTGTGCAATACCGCGTAACTACCAAAGCAGATAGAGTTCAAATGTCAAACAATTGACAATAAAATTGAATCTAATTGAATTTGTTAGTTACGCAGTATTGCACTATCCCACACGATATGTGTCAAAGATGTCAAATGCTATGGCTAGTCGGCCATATTTGCTTATATATTTTTTAGATTCTACTGAGGATTATACAGGGTGTAAGTCTAATACGGGCGAAGCTCTTAACGGGTGTTAGTTTAAGACATAATAAGTACATTCAAATAACTTTTACTTAAAATTAGAGCAACAAAATTATCCAAACAAAATAATTCGGCGCGCAATGTAGAGCAACATACGCGAGTTAAACACTCATTGACAGCTAATTTCAAAAGCAGATGACATAACTGCCATATCAACAATAACAAATGTTCGTACCTACATTGCTACTCCGATTATCTTTAAAAAAATCTGTAGGGTCATAATTAAGAGTAACTTTAAAAAAATACTTTGTAATCCATGATTACACTAATGAATCCCATTCCTGGTTTAATTGATCGCCCGTATTAGATTTACATACTGTATTATTATACCTATGTTGCGTCTGAGGTTCTCAGTGCCTAGCAAAACACCCTATAGTTCTGCCCATACGCTATCCAGCATGATATATGGGTGTTCAGCAATTGCGGATGATAGGTCCTCAGCTCGAGTGCTGTCCTCTCGAGGGAGCGGCCAGTACGACCTTTGTTATTGCTTTATAATAGCTGCATAGTTGACGGGTTATACTAGTGGTTCGTTGCGTATGTGTAATATGTAAGAATAAGTACCTACATTATAAGAACGTATTGCGAAAACACAAATGAAATTATTTATTAACTAAATATTTTGATTTGTACTTTTTATTTTTCCCCCAGTAGTCACACTACTTAATACTGTATAAATTATAAATATTAGATGTAATACACCAAAGAAAAACGACCAAGATCACCTAATGTCCGAGGTGGGGATCGAACCGACGTACTCAGCTTTCGCAACTGATGCCTGTACCCCTCGGCCACTCGGTCTTAGCGACCACCGGTCAAGAAAAACAAGAAAAGCATTCAAACTGTTGCTGTTAACTGATATGTACTTGAGGTACAAGAAATCTGACGAAGCGACATGACTTTACATTTCTCCTTTTTCAAAATCATACAAAACCATTTTATAAAAACTAGGTAGGTAGGTACTTCATTTATCGATTCTTCCCAGTTTTGTAATCGTTATTATACCCGTGACAAGCTTCGTCAAAATACCTGTATGTGCTATGTATAGGTTCAAAATTCTTTGAAATGCATCATGCATACAAAATATGCTACCATTTCGTAGGTTGCCTTTACTGTGTCACACTACAACAATTTACAACCAAACTTTTTCAAAATTTAGTTGGGACACTTATTGCAACGGACGGGAGAGTACTCACTCTTGGCCGGTTTATAATCAATTAAAATATGTAAGGTAAGGTGGGGTAAGATTGAAAGGTATTTTTAATGAGGTAAGTCAAAAAGTCGTCCTTCTGGCACAGCGTATACAGGTAGCTTTTTGTCTTACCCCATTAAAAAAACCTTTCAATCTTACCCCACCTTACCTTAATGTTGGCCGTGTGGTGACGGCAGTAAGAATACATTTGTCACCACCCCTACTCCTCCTGCGGGTGTCGTAAGAGTCGACTAAGGGATTGAAGTGTCACTGACCATTTTGATAACGATCGATGATGGGCAGCAGCGTCATCATAGTGGTCACATTACTGCGATCGCCAATCCGCTTGCCCAGCGTGGCGATTATGGGCATTTACATACCTCCTAATGCGTCTATACGCATAGTTTAATAGGAGAGGCCTTCGTCCAGCAGTGGACTGTCGTAGGCTGATGATGTGTGTATGTGATGTGAAAATATGTAAATCACCTACAAACAATTTTACCGTCGTCATTACACCTAAAAAGGTCGATTTAAAAAAAATTACATAGGTAACCTTAATCAAAACAAAAATCACGATCGCGTCATTTGTGTTACGAAAGGTAGTTAAACAAACTATGTGGTATAGGTACTCCGTTCATCAACCTTCGGCAGTAGTAAAAGGGGACAAATTTAAAAGATACCTATAGGTTCTTATTGTTGATCGGTCATGGAAAATTTGAATTTTTCGTCCTTTATCAGTGCCAAAAGTAGTTACACAAAATTTAACTTTGTACTTAACACAAAAATTATGACTAGGTACCGTCGATTCTTGTATCTTCGCCTAGGGGGCATTTCTCAGAAACATATTTTTTGGGAGTTTTCTACGAAAGAACGGTTGAAATGGTGGTTTTAAGTTGGTTTTACGATACGATACGTAAAATTTGTGTATCTATCGAGGCATATAATTATCAACTAGGTCCTTAATACTAATCTATATTCACCTAGCGTGATTGCAGTTGCCGCCTTATTATTAAGGCAAACTGTTAGCTAGCAAAGTACATGTTTTTTATACTTGCTATTTAGTAATATTCTGTGCACCGTACCCTAAAATAAATGCGGAAACTACAACTTTTTACACTAGGCGAAGACACGGGGTTTTACGGTACTTATGAGTACTTATATAAATCTTGTTTTCATTAAATGTGTTTTGTTATGCAATAAACCTCAAAATGACCTATAAAAGGGATAGCATGTTGGATAGCTTTACCCTGCACCCAACAGGGCCGTTATTATTTTCCTTCACTGCAGCCGATCGGTTCTTTTGAAGCCGACTGTACCGCGGGAATGAAACGTCACGGCCAGTCGCGGTAAGTGCTAGGCACGGGACACGTGTGCTCTTATCGATATTATTTATTAGCTTATCCTCGTAAACCCTAATATATGTAGATTGTAGATGGAATGCCCCAATGTATAGTCCATTTCAATAACGAAGGCCCGATGCCACTCGAAACATTTGTCATTTAATTGGTCCACTATAATTTGGCACGTGTCATACACCGATGTATGCATAAATTATCACGCCACAAAAGGATATTGCCAGGTATCTTTTGTTACCACTGATCCTATTGTTGACGCTTAATGACTTTGTTAAGTGGAATCGGGCCTTCGTATTAGAAATGGAGTTTACATAGATAGAATTTAACTTTTCATAACAGATACGATACTTTTTAGAACTGCTGTAGTTTGGTCGTGGATTCGATCGGATAGCAGTAGATATTTCAAAAAACTTGTGTACGAAATATCATTTGATATTCGCAAGTGCTTTACGGTGAAGGAAAATAGACAATGGAGAATTACCGAAAAACTGATTTTTCTAACGTTTAATCGATGTCCTGGTTACTTAATTACTTTTGGTAAGTGTGGTTAGTGTACCTACCTCTTTTTTACATAGGATTAAAGCTCAACCAAAATTTCAAACCAAATGAGTGACTAGGAAAAGTCAAATCGTTGTCCATAAAACAGTACATTTTATCGACGGCCGTTAACAGTATCTTAAAAGTGTCTTAACATGCTTAATAGGGCCATGCCAATAGAGGCCAGCTAAGCTATTTGTGAGAAGCTTAGCCGCTCCAATATGGTGACTGTATTTAGGTACTTTTTTCAATACATTTTATCGACAGTCGTTAACAGTTTATCGACAGCCGCCCCTCCCTCGCGTCGCGGGCAGTTGACAAAAACACGCGCAGTCAGACGCAGGCTAATGGCTCGAGGTGTCACGCGCACGCCTGTGTATGGCTAGCTTCTAACAGTTCTAACACTAGAGCCTATTAAAACGCTTTTTCTAAGCGATTTTCAATATCATGTCCTAGAAACTCTGTACTGAACAGATCAGAGGACACTCCGAAGTTTTCGACCCGACATAAAATGAACTACTTCTCGCACTAGCTCGTCGATAAATCACCATCTGTACTGGACTAGGTAGTACATTTTGATGAAAGTGCAAAAAAATTTTTTTCGCCGAGGGTGAAAGTTGGAGCCCGAGTGAAACGAGGGCGACAATCACCCGAGTTAAAAAGAAGTTTTTACACGTGTATCGAACGACATTTTTCATAACAACGACAAGTGCCTCAAAAAGAGAAATTTACGCACGCACGCTAAGCGTGCGCAATTTCTCTTAGTTAAGAAAGAACTTTTTTCTAACGGAACTTGAATGATATCCTACAAAAAAATGTCTTACTTAGGTACTTACTCATTTTTTATTCCCTTTTTATCAAAATCGGTGACATGGTTCCTAAGAACAAATCTTCGTATGTCTTATAGTTTCAGACTTTTCCATATTGACGGACTTGAATGGGCCACCCTATATATCGTCGCTTGGTACTCAGTAGCAGTACCTACATCACAAGCCTTAATGAGCTTACCGTGGGACTAAGTCGATTTGTGTAAGATGTCTCAAGATATTTATTTATTTATTATGAAAATTGCTCCGTGTGTTTATAGGTACTGTAAGTTAGTTCTATTTATTACACTGTATAAGCAAAGATCTAATTAAGAATAATACTGACTACAAACTACATCTTAAAAAATAAATCAGTAATAGTGCATTACGACACAAGTGCGAAAAACGACCGATAGGGAGTGTTTTAAATCGACACGAGTCACGAATTTCGTTTTTGCACGTGTCTCGTACGACGTTTTTTTAGTGCAGATGGCCCTCCGAAGTTTTTGACCTGACGTAAAATGACCCACTTCTCGCACTAGAGCCTAAAAAAGGCACCATCTGTACTAAAAAGCTAATTTTAAAATACGTATCAACGAAAATAAAATTAAAGCTAAACAAAAACCCTTAAAAGAAGCTACTGATCTTGGGTAAGTAATACACGATGATTCTTAATCCGTGATCAGGAGTAGAAAAACATTAAAATTTAGCCAAAATTGAACTTATTCGGCGAGGTCTCAAGTTATTTCTTCACTGTTTAATTAATTAAAAGTGAAAACCTATTTAAAACAAATTACCACTAAATACATGGTCATCCTACAGTATAAAGTTTAACTACGATACGTCAAGTGCCATCAGTATGGCGGGAAACGGGAATTTGACGGATCTTATGTCAATAAAAAGTTCTATCTACTCATTATATCTTATCAGTGCAACACTGATAAAGAAGAACATAATTGATAGGAGATTATGTTAACGTGCATTACTTAAACATGGCAAAATCTTGAGCAAGTAAAGCAATTTGTTTTCATACAGTACAATTTAATAATTAAATACTACATACCTGACCAACTAAAACAAAAAACATTATTTTAAACATAATTTAACAAGTGTTCAAAATGTCGACCGTGTTGTTCTTGACACAGATCCGCTTGATTGTTCCTGTGATTGGATTGATTCACTCGAAATCTTCTTCAGTAAAAAATCCTAAGATTTGTTGATCCAGATCGTCAGGATGATGACAAGGTCGTCCGGGTGCTCGAGTATGTTGTGGCACTGTAAACTGTCCGAAGTCGCGAAGATTTCTGGTGCATGCGATTTATTAAATTGTGTCCGGGGATCGGAATGTTTGGATGAAGTTCGTGAAATAACTGTTGGGTTCGCATTGTGCTATTCGTTTGTATCAATTGACAAACGTACAATCGTAACGCTCTATGTTTGAGTACGGATGTGGTGGAGGCATGATTTTTGGTGAATAATTATTCTTTTCTCATTCAATATCCGTGACTATGACTTTGTTTATTATGCGTATCACAAAAGTGATTGACAATGTCATTGGCAAGGTTTACTCATAAATTGACAATTGCTAATAACTTTGTAAAGAGATTACAATACAACCTCATTAAAACCAATATGGTAGTACAGTGACAAGGATTTTAGGATAAAATTTAATTCAAAATGAAAACATGGTTAAAAAATAACTAAATTTGTTTTCACGTAATTACTACTTTAACGTAATCCCCATCAATTACTGAGTTAGAAAAAATGATTCCTGATCACGGATTAAGAATCATCGTGTATAACGTATACGAACTTATGCTATATAAATCATAACGTATAAATTCAGTTTGTATAAATGTATAATGCCTAACGTGTAATAAATATAACGTATAAAAGGTATAATTATTAAATGAATAATTGTAAAATGTATAATGAACGTAACATATAATATCGTTTACGATAACGATTAATTGGTATAACATTGAAATAATCTAATATACAAAACAACTATCTTACACAAAATATAAGCTCCTACAATTTTTTTATAATTAAACTATAGAATTATCATTATATTTCATTTGAATTGATTTACTATTTATCCGTTTATTAAGCCGTATCCGTATAGGAAGCGACTTAGACCTGGGAACCGGTCGACGAAGCCCCGCTGCGCGGGGCTTCTATTTCTGCTCTAAGGAATAAAAGGTACCTAACGAACCTATCCAGGTTAGAGTAGGGGATGTACAAATTTATTTTTTAATGCGGGGGGCTCCGCCCCCCGAGCCCCCCTTGTGGAGGGCTACGCCCCCCCGTCCCCCCTTTTTTTTGGTTTCGCAAGGATGACGATGCGTAAACAATGAATTAAAAGTAAGTAGGTCTTTTATTTATCCGGGAAACTACGCTCGAAACCTAACCAATCCAAGTCGGTTTTACCCTGATTTATTACTTGGATTGCATATTAGGTTTCGAGGCTAGAACGGATTGAAAAGGGTAAGTAATATAACGTATACCTTTTTGTAGAACTTAACCTAACTTTCTTACTTTTCTGGCAGTTATATTTATATCGTTATGTCAGATGTTAGTATATGTTTTAACTTTTATACCTTTATATTGATATATGAAACGGAATTCGTTAATATGTACGTTAGACTAAACAACGGTATATATTATTAACGTTATATTATTTTTGTATTATACTATTTGGAAATAGATGTTTAATACATTATACCTAACGTTAGTATACGTTATGAACGTTTGTAAACTGTAATTATACTAAAAGTGCGTATTCATTATGATACGCACCCACTGATCTTAACCGCTCCGATAGGCTCCCGACGCAAAGGTACCCATCACGCTCGCAGCATTTCTGAGGTGAATCGCGATAGACAGTCTAAGAGTCGTAAAGATTAAATTCTTGGTTTACGCTTAAGGTGCATGCAGACCAAAGAGCATTCGCTGTTCTATCCCCCGTTCTACGAAATCAACCAATCACGTTTTGTGTAACGATCGAATTTCGTAGAGTGGGGGGTTAGAATAGCGAATGTTCGTTTGGTCTGAATGCACCTTTAGTCTTTGTTGCTTAAGATGTATTCGTTTGTTCCAGCGCCAGCAGGGAAGGAGCACCGCTCGCCAGAGCGAGAAGAAAGCCGATCCTCCCCTACCCCGGGCCCCCCCAGCCCACAGAACAACGGCACAGGTGAGGCTACCCCAAGTTCGCTACCATACCCTCCTAAGACCCAGTGACATTCGCTTAGTTTTCGAATTTAGAACTCTCTCTTCATTAACAAAAGTTCAAAATAAATTTTGGAATATGTACATAAAACTTGTACACGAGGACTTAGGAGGATAGGTCCTGCCATCAGATATATCCTGGCGTCCGGAGCGTCACATCTGAACACGACTTTATTGCCATAGGGCCTACGCTAGCTTACGCGGATAACCCGCAACGGACAACCGCCTCAATTAAATTGTATACTTGTATAGACACCGTTAACTGGCTTGGCGCGTGTGAAACTTTAACAAAAGTTGTCAAGTCGACATGAAAGATAGTTCAGTTCAGTTCAGTACGTAGGCTTAGCACATGGTTGATGCGACAATATGTCGCCGCGAGATAGAGTATCCGTCCCTCTTTTATTAATATAGTTAGTAAAAGACGAGAAATCTATCTCGCAGCGACATACTGTCGCACCAATCATGTGCTAAGCGTGCAGTTCATTGGTAAAAATACATTTATACATACATCCATAAAATATACATATCTGCACACCCAATCATTGTAAACTCAAGAAGACATAGGGAATAAAATTGGATAAGATTTTTCAATAATATTCGTATTTTTAAAGAGTGCCCATATGTCAATTTTGAAGTTTTGTAAAAATTTTGCACCCATAGTTCAATATTGTAAAATGTTTTATACTCAATATTTTATGTAACTAAGAAGTATGTTTCTCTAGCGCTGTCATCGACGGAATCCCTCTCGCCGCCGCTGGGCGAGGCGCGCGCGCCGGCCCTGCTGCGCCTGCGCCGGTTCCTGTCCGCGCTGCTGCAGTTCGCGAGCGACGTCGGCGCAGACACGGCGGAGCGGGTCAAACACCTCATATACAACCTGGCGGTTTGTATTTGTACCATTCTAGAATGTTACGTCGCTTGTCTGCTATACAGACACATTTCAAAATCGAGTTTTGTGGAAGATGTGACCGTATTGCAGGAAAATATGGTCACTTTTACAACACATTTATATTTTGAGGTGTGGCTGTAAAGCAGACACGCGACGATTAAATCATCAAACCAATCAGATTAATTAATTAGGTATGAATCAAAACAATACTGTTTTGATTAATGGCTAAATAATTAATTACCGATTTAGTAAAATTACTAATTGACTAAAGCGGGCATTTGCTGAGCTTTTGTATAAGCTTTCTGTGCCAGAAATGTGGAAAGTCATGCTCGCGCAAAGTACATGGGTACTAAAAAAGTTGCCTTCACAGGAATATTTCAATCGTGTGCCATAGATGCAGAGGCCTAAATGAAAGACTAAGACGGGCAGTGAAAGTACTTAACTGAAGTATAAGTTTGAGTATGAGATTTTGCAGTACGTCTATTGCGACTGTTTTTAAAGAAATAAATATTCGTACATATTTTGATTTTCTTATTCTTTGCCTCTTCCCACTTCATGTTGGGTGGGCTCTCTTATTTAATTCTTCTAAGCGCATTTGTGGTACAGAAAAAACACTTAATAAAACATGTCATGTCCACAGTCCGGCACAATGACGATCGAGGAGTTCCAAACTGGAGTCCAGGAGTGCACCAACTACCCCCTCCGGGCCTCCGTGCCGGGGTTCCTACGGGCCCTGCTGCCGGCAGCCCAGAGGGATCTCCATGCGAGAGCTAGAAGGGCTAAGCAGGTATATTATAAATTAATAATTCTGTGTAACCTCTTACGTGATTAGTCCAATTTTTCTAACAAGGTCTGCTACCGGAAACACCGAAATCCTCAAATTTCGGGAATTTTTCTGCCAATAACACCTTTGAGATGATGTGTCAAGATATTTATTTATATATTGTTACAGACGCCGCTGCAATATGTGCGTGCGCACGAACATCTAATCCTGGAGTCGGGCGGCGACGGTGGCGACATCTTCGCGCAACCTGCTGACCTCAAGCGACGCGCCAGCGACCCGTGAGTACATTACCTATTTCACCATAATTACAAGTGTGATAATTGTAAAATATCACTGTTACTGACGTCACAGGCCTCCGTAGGCTACGGCTACCGCTTACTATCGGACGGTCCATGTGCTTGTTTGCAACCAACAGAAAATTATTACTAATAACGTTATTAAATCATTAATAATTTACTTTTTATTTTACGAAACCCGTGACAATTGTCGCAAGGTTTAGTACAATTATACTTCACTTGTTCTTCCGAGAGATTATTATAACTTGTAGTAGTGTACTCGTACGGCCGTTGTCACAATATTTAGAGTACATATATTTTATCCATTTAAATAAATAGATACATTTTATGTAGGTAGACGCCTACGTAATATAAAAACCAAAACTTTTCCCCCTCACCCTACCGCGCCGATCGCTGCCCGCTAGGTCGCTTCGCCACCTCGTCATTCTTTGTTCTTGTGCGCCGTTGATCACACGCATCATGGATAGGACAACAATTCATCGAAAGATTGAAAATCTTATGAAAATTTTAAAGCGGACGAGATCGCCATCTCCGCTAGATTCTTCACCAGCGCGATCTCCTTCTCCAAAACGCCGCCGTGGAAGAAACCGATTCATCAGAACTAGAGCCTGACGTCGAAAATATTAACCGTTAGTTTATATTTGCTTAATAAGTGCACTAGTTTTGTTGCAAGTATTGTCTGGACGGCATACGCAACAAATAAAATAACCCGTTAGTTGCAAGTATTGTCTGGATGGCATACGCAACAAATAAAATAACCCGTTAGTTGCAAGTATTGTCTGGATGGCATACGCAACAATTAAAATAACCCGTTAGTTGCAAGTATTGTCTGGATGGCATACGCAACAATTAAAATAACCCGTTAGTTGCAAGTATTGTCTGGATGGCATACGCAACAATTAAAATAACCCGTTAGTTGCAAGTATTGTCTGGATGGCATACGCAACAATTAAAATAACCCGTTAGTTGCAAGTATCGTCTGGATGGCATACGCAACGAACAATCTGTTCCTACTAAATAGTAATAGTTGCAAGTATTACCTGGATGGAATACGCAACTATATATACGAGTATAATAGTCAATTGTGCCAAGGAATCGTGCATTTAACATAATAATGGTGACCTAATTACGTTGCAAGTGCAGACTGTAAGTCTCACGCAATGATACAACATTTCTACCCTCAAAGTATAAATATTTAGTTTTGCTCGCTCGGGGGTGTAGAAATGGTTGAATATTAAATATCTTTATATTTTCTCCGTTTCAGTTGCCAATAGTCAATCTTATAAAGACCATGCAGTTGACATATTCACACATTTAGGAGAAGATCCGACTCAAAATAAAGAATATAGCGATGATATTCATGCACATCTCGCTGTTAGGTTTTTGACCTTTTATCAAAGGGTTTGAAAAAGGAAGTCCGCTCCGAGTTAGGTACTAAAAGAAAATTAGTCTCGAAACAGTCACAACTTGGATCCGGCATAACTTACGTAGGACGAGCACTGGATGCAGCTTTTAAAGTAGTAGATAAAACGTCTCGTGACGTAATTGTTAAGCATTTAGGTGAAGCAGGCTAAATAGGTATTGTGTGATTTACATTATGTGGACACAACAACACGAAGATTTCTCTTAGTCCATGGATTAAATAAAAATACTAAGGATGTTGTAAAGGATCTCGTTCGAGACAAGCTTCTATTCGGTGAAGGTCTTACTGAAACTATTAAAGCTGTAAAAGCGTGCTCAAGATCAGCTTCAGACATAAAAACGAAACCTGCCAAGCTGACATCGGCACAGCGTACGAATGATAACACCGCTGGACCTAGCACATACAGAAATGCGTCTAATTCTTTCAACTGGAGGGGCCCGTCGCGTCGTTCAGCGTATCCAGCAATGACGACGGGTGGTTACCGCGACCGTCATCACACAGCCGCTGCTCCGGCGACCGTACAACCGGAGGAACCAGCCGCCGACATCGACCAAGAGATATTAAGCCATTCTCAGGTAATGCATTCTGCGGGTAGACTGCAATATTCTTACACGCAGAGGCAAGAAATAACCAGGGATGAGGTTATTTTATCATAGATAAAAGGATTTAAAATACCTTCTATCCTATCTCGCAAGGTCTGTAAAAATGAACCTCTCGTCACTCGTCCTCATAATGCTGAAGAAGATACAATGTTTCTTAAAAAAAAAAAAAAAAATCATGAACTGATTCTCAAAGGTTAAAATAAATGTTTACCTC